>PVIY010013440.1:0-59189 GCA_004026745.1 Myrmecophaga tridactyla
AAAAAAAAAAAAGAAATTGCACATATTCTGTAGGTGAATTAGGGTCTTCCCTGTAGATCAATATTGAGCCTTCTGGCACATGAATGAAGGTACAGATCTCCATTTGTTTACATTTTCTTTAATTTCTCTCAGCATTGATTTTAGTCTATAGGTCTTTCACTTCTTTAGTCAGAGGTATCTCTCATATTTTGTATTTTGGGATGATATTATAAATTGCATTAAATTCCAATTTCTGGTTATTTGTTGCTAGTAAAAATAAATGCAATTGCTTTTTGTATGTTGATTAGAAATGGTGAAAGTGGACATCTTTTCCTTGTTCTCGATCTTATGGAGAAAACATTCATTCTTTCACCTTTAAGTACGGTGTTAGCTTTAGTTTTCCTATATGCCCTTGAGGTTGAAGAAGACTTCTTCTATTGTTGGTTTTCTGAGAGTTTTTATTAGGAGTGGATGTTTAAATGCATCTATTGAAATGATTTCATGTTTCTCACCTTTATTTTGTTAATAATTATGGTGAATTACATTGATTGATTTTCAAATGTTAAACCAACTTGCATTTCTAAGATAAACCTCACTTGGTCACAATGTATTATCATATTTGTATTTTGCTGTATGTTATATGCTATTATTTTGTTTAGAATTTTTGCTTCTATGTACATGAGGGATATTGGTCTATAGTTTTCCATTCTTGTAATTTTTTTGGTCTGGCTTGGTGTTAGAGACAAACTTCCTAGGGGATATTTGCCTATCTCTGCAGACATGTTTGGTTGTCACATTTGGGGTGTGCTACTTCTAAATGTCATACAATGCCAAAAACAGACCCTTACCCTAAAACAAAGAGTCATCTAGTTCAAACTTTCAATAGTGCTGAGGTTGAGAAACGCTGTATTAAGCTAATGCTATCATTTGGTGGTGCATTCTATAATTGTCAATTAAGTGGTTTGATGTTATTGCTCAAGTCTTTATATCTTTGATGCTTTCTGTTTCCTTGTTCTATAAATTATTGAGGGAGGGGCATTTAAACCCATAATCATAGATTATGATCCATGAGGTTTATTAGGATTTTATTTATTGGAGAAGTTGTATGTTGATATGGAAAAGTCAGGCATAAAATCTAAAGCTTCCATTTACCACCCTATGAGTAACATCTTCATTAGTGTGGTATTTTGATGCAATTGATGAAAGAGAATTATTATAATTGTACTATTACCCATAGTCTATGGTACACCCTAGGGCTCACTGTTTATAATGTACACACCTATGGATTTTCTTTTAGAAAAAAAATTATTCTAGTAACACATATACAACCCCCAAATTTTCCTTTTAGCCACATTCAAATATATATTTCAGTGCTGTTAATTATGTTCACCATGTTATGCAACCATCACCACCACTCATTACCAAAAATTTTCCATCAAACTCTGTACAATTAAAGGATTAACTGCTCATTCCCTACCTCCTCCCTGGCCCCTGGTAACCTATATTCTAGTTTATGACTCTATGAATTTGTTTATTCTAATTATTTCATGTCAATGAGATCAAACAATACTTGTGCTTTTGTGTCTGGCTTATTTCACTGAACATGATGTCTTCAAGACTCATCCATGTTGGTGCAAGTATTAGAACTTCATCCCTTTTGTGGATGAATAATTGTTTTGGCTAGCTAAAGCTGCCAGAATGCAATATACCAGAAATGGGTTGGATTGTAAAATGAAAAGTTATTAGTTTACAAATTTATAGTTCTAAGGCCACGAAAATGTTCAATTTATGGCATCAACAGGACGATACCTTCTTTGAAGAAAGACTGCCAGCATCTAGGATACCTCTGTCACAAGGGAAGGCACATGGCTGGCATCTCTTCCTGGGTTTCACTGCTTTCAGCTTCTGCCTTCAGTGGCTTCCTGTCTTTGCTTCTGTGGGTGTGTCCTTGTTGCTCAGCTTCTCTGGGATTACTCTAAGCTCTCTGGTTTTTTCAGTCTTTTACCCACTCACAAAAGAATCCAATAAAAGGATTAAGACCGATCTTAAATGAGGTGGGTGACATATCAATTGAAATAACCTAATCAAAAGATCCCATCCATAATAAGTCTGTACCCACAGGAATGGATTAAAAGAATGGTACATAACAGCTTCAAATTACCACAACAATATTCCATTGTGTATATATACCACATTTTGTTTACCCTTTCACTGGTTGATGGGCATTTGCATTGCTTCCATCTTTTGGCAATTGTGAGTAATGCTGCTATGAATATATATGTGGAAATATCTGTTTGAGTCTTTGCTTTCAATTCTTTTGGGTACATATTTAAAAGTAGGATTGCCAGGTCATATGGTTGTTCTATGCTTAATTTTCTGAGGAACCATCAAATTGTCTTCCATGGTTGCTACACCATTTTACATTTCCACCAGTGATGAATAAATATTCCTATTTCTCCATATCCTTTCCAATACTTGTAATTTTCTGTTTTAAAAAATAGTAGCCAGTCTAGTGGGTGTGAAATGATATCTCATTATGGTTCTGATTTGCATTTCCCTAATGGCTAATGATTTTGAGCATCTTTTCATACAGTTTTTTGGCCATCTGTATATTTTCCTCAGAGAAATGCCTATTCAAATCTTTTGCTAATTTATTAATTGAGTTGTTTTTCTTTTTCACAGTTGTGCTGTAGGATTTCTTTGTATATCTTGGATATTAAACCCTTATTGGAAATGTGGTTTCCAAATATTTTCTCTGAATTTTAGGGTTGTCATTTTACTTTCCTGACAAAGTCTTTTTTTTTTTAGAAAAGAGGATTTCATTTTTTCTAAGTTTTTTAATCTTATAAAAGATAAAAACAGTACAAGTTCCTGTTATAACAATGCATACAGTTTTATAAAGGGAGGTATTGACACTATGTAAGCATTAAATAGGAGGAATTAATGTAATCTAAGGGCCAGTAAAAGCTTCCTTGAGGAAGTGACCTATGAGATGAGACCCAAAGAATGAATAGATGTTAATCTGGTGACCTTGCTGAGAAAAGCATTACAGGTAGCAGGAGAAGTATGCACGACATCTAATCAAAAGGTCACACCCATAATTGGGCATGTCATATCTTCATGGAAGTGATCTAATCAAAAGGTCACACCCACAACTGAGTGGGTCAATCTCCTTGGAAACAATCTAACCAATGGTCCACTCTAAATTTGTGGGGTCTGGCCACATCCCCATTCCAACTCTCCCCTTTGGCCTGTGCAGAAAACAGATGGGTCTTAGAGGATGACAGTGAATTATCATAAATATAACCAGGTGGTGACTCCAATTACAGCAGCTGCTCCAGTTATGTTATTGCTTGAGCAAATCAACACATCCTCTATTACCTGATATGCAGCTATTGATCTGGCAAATTCTTCTATCTCAATAGCTGTTAGTATTTCTAGTGTTTCTGGACCACCAGAAACAGTTTGCTTTCAGCTGGCAAGGCCACATAATACCTTCACTGTCCTACCTAAGGAGTATATCAACTTTCTAGCCCTGTGCCATAGTCTTGATTGTTTCTCACTCCCACAAGACATCACCTTGGCTCATTATATTGATGATATCATGTCGATTAGGACTAGTAAGCAAGAAGTAGCAACTATTCTAAACTTATTTGTAAGGTATTTACATGTCAGGAGATAGGAGATAAATTCAACAAAAATAGAGAGGACTTCCACTTCAGTGAAATTTTTAGGTGTCCAGTGGTGTGGGGCATGTGGAGATATCACTTCTAAGGTGAAAGATAAACAGTTGCATCTGGCTCCTCCTATGGCCAAAAAATGAGGCACAATGCCTAGTTAGCCTCTTTGAATTTTGGAGACAACATATTCCTCATTTGGGTGTGTTACACTGGCCCATTTACCGATCAGAAAAGCTGCTAGTTTTGAGTGGGGACCAGAAAAAGAGGAGGCTCTGCGACAGGTCCAGGTTGTTGTGCAAGCTGCTCTGCCACTTGGCCATATGATCTAGCAGTTCTAAGTTGCTGGAAGTGTCAGTGGCAAATAGAGATGCTGTCTGGAGCCTTTGGCAGGCTCTTATAGGAGAATCATAATGCAGGCCCTGAGGATTTTGGAGTAAAGCCCTACCATTCTCTGTAGAGACTATTCTCCTTTTGTGAAACAGCTTTTGGCCTGCTACTGGGTCTTAGTAGAGACTTGATGCTTAACTATGGGTCACCAAGTTGCCATGACACCTGAGTTGCCTATCATGAGCTGTGTGTAGTCTGACTCACCAAGCCATAAAGTTGGGATGCACACAGCATTCCATCATAAAATGGAAATGGTATATACAAGAAAGGGCCAGAGCAGGTCCTGAAGGTACAAGTAACTTACATGTGAAAGTGGCCCAAATACCTATGGCCCCCACTCCTGCCACATTATCTTCTCTTTCCCAGCTTGGAGTTATGGCTTCTTGAGGAGTTCCTTACAGTCAGTTGACTGCAGAAAAGAAAATTCACACCTGGATTACTGATGGTTCTGCATGATATGCAGAGACCACCTGTAAGTGGTCAGTTATGGTATCACAGTCCCTTTCTGGGATGTCCTTAAAGGACAGTGGTGAGGGGAAAAGCTCCCAGTGGGTGGAACTTCTAGCAGTGCACCTGATTGTTCATTTTACTTTGAAGGAGAACCGGCCAGAGGTGTGCTTGTATATTGACTCATGTGCATGTATATTGCTAATGGTTTGGCTGGATGGTCAGGGACTTGGAAGGATCATGATTGGAAAATTGGAGACAAAAGTCTGGGGAAGAGGTATGTGGATAGAACTTTCCACGTTGGAAAAAAATGTGAAGATATTTGTGTCCCATGTGAATGCTCACTAGAGGGTGACTTCAGCAGAGGGAGGCTTTAATAATCAAGTGGATAAGATGACCCGTTCTGTTGATACAAGTCATCCTCTTTCACCAGCCACTCCTGCCATTGTCCAATGGGCTCATGAACAAAGTGGGCATGGTGGTAGGGATGAAGATTTTTCATTGTCTCACAAATATGGACTTTCACTCACCAAGGCTGACCTTGTTATGGCCATTGCTGAGTGCCCAATGTGACAGCATCAGAGACCTGCATTCAGTCCCTGATAGGGCAGCATTCCCTGAGGTGATCAGCCTACTACCTGGTGGCTGGTTGATTACACTGGACCACTTCCATCATGGAAGGGGCAGCGATTTGTTTTAACTGGAATAGACACATACTCCGGATATTGGTTTGCCTTCCCTGCATGCAATCTTCTGCCAAAATTACCATCTGTGGACTTAATGGAATGCCTTATCCACCATCATGGTTTTCCATACAACATTGTTTCTGATCAAGGAACCCATGTCACAACAAATGAAGTGTGGGAATGGGCACATGCTCACGGAATTTTCTGGTCTTACCATGGTTCCCATCTCCAAAAGGCACCTGGGTTGATAGAATGGTGGAATGGCCTTTTGAAGACCCAATTATAGTGCCAACTAGGTGGCAATACCTTGCAGCACTGGGACAATGTTCTCCATGAGGCTGTGTATGCTTTGAATTGGCATCCACTCTGGTGCTGTTTCTCCCATAGGCAGGATTCATGGGTCCAGGAATCAAGGGGTGGAAATGTGGGTGACACCATTCATTATCACCTTTAGAGATCTACTAGAAAAATTTTTGCTTCCTGTCCCTAAAACCTTAAGCTCTGTTAGTCTACAGATCTTAGTTTCAAGAGGAGAAGTGCCCCTACTAGGAGACATAACAATGATTCCATTGAACTGGAAGTTAAGATTGTCACTGGTCACTTTGGGTTTCTTATGCCTCTGATTCAACAGCAAGATAGGGGATTACTGTACTAGGTGGGGTATTTGATCCTGACTATCAAGGGGAAATAGGACTGCAACTACACAATGGAGGCAAAGAAGAATTTTCCATAATACAGGAGATCCCCCAGGACGTCTATAAGTACTACCATACCCTGTGATTAAAGTCAATTGAAAATTGCAACAACCTAACCCAGGCAAGACTATAATGGCCCAGACACTTCAGGAATAAATGTTTGGTCACCCCACCCAGGCAAAGAATCATGGCCAGCTGAGGTTCTTGCTGAGGGTAAAGGGAACACAGCATGGATATTGGAAGAAGGTAGTGATAATTAGGAACTAAGACCATGTGAACAGTTACAGAAATGAGGACTGTGATGGTATGAATACTTTATCTTTCTTTTGTTATGAGTGTGTTTGAATTTGTACACAAAGCAAATATCTTGTCTTCTTATCCTATGACCTAATTTTTATTGTTCATATTATAGTATTTAAGTTCTAGGATATCAAGTTTAAGAGTGAATGCTACCTAAGAACTCGCACCCTATTCTGGAGATATTTAGTATGTTTCTGGTTGTACACAAAGCAGTTGAGTATTGTCAGGCAAAATGTATGACTATTATTGTGTTCTATTTAGAGATTAAGTGTGGTTTAGGATGATGTGTATAACTGCCAAATTGAGAAAGGGTGGACTGTGATGGTTAGGTTCAGGGGTCAACTTGGCCAGTTGGTAGTGTCCAGTTGTTTGGTCAGTGGAAGCACTGGCCTAACCATTACTGAAAGGATATCTCATGGCTGGTTAATAAACCAGAAGGCTGGTTTATTAAATCATCAGTCAGATGATAGCATACTGGCTGATTACATCTAAGATCAAGTAAGCGTATATCTTCCACAGCAAAAGAATCCAATTAGCTGCATTTAATCCAATCACTTGAAGACTTTTAAGGGAGAAGAGAGAATTTCCACTACTTCTTCAGCCAGCCAGCCTCTCCTGTAGAGTTTGCTGAGCAACTTCATCATAGCTGCCAGCTTCATGGCCTGCTCTACAGATTTTGGACTCTTGCATATTCATGGTTGCGTGAGGCACTTTTATAAATCTTATTTGTAGATATCTCCGGTTGGTTCTGTTTCTCTAGAAAACCCTGACTAATACAACATCTTAACAATATTTAGTTATCCAATCCATGAGCACAGACTGTCCTTCCATTTACTTATGTCTTCTTTGATTTCTTGTAGCAATGTTTTGTAGTTTTCTGTGTATATGTCGTTTACATCCTTGGTTAAATTTATTCCTATATGTTTGATTATTTTAGTTTCTATCGAAAATTCACTTTAAAAAAAATTTCTTCTTTATATTGTTCATTACCAGTGTATGGAAATACTAATGAGTTTTGAGCTTCGATCTTGTATTCCACCACTTTGCCGAATTCATTTATTAGCCCTAGGAGCTTTGTTAGGGAGTTTTCAGGATTTCTGGGTTTGGGTTCATGTCATCTTAACTAAGGAAAGTTTTACTTCTTTCTTTCCAATTTGGATGCCTTTTATTTCTTTATCTTGCCAATTACTCTGGCTAGCACTTCTAGCACAATGTTGAATAACAGTGGTGACAGTGGGTACCCTTGTCTTGTTCCTGATCTTAGAGGGAAAGCTTTCAGTCTTTCACTGTTAAGTATGATGTTAGCCGTGGCTTTTTCATATATGCCCTTATCATGCTGAGAATGTTTCCTTCTGTTCCCAATTTTTTTAAGTGTGTTTATCAAAAAGAGATTTTGTCAGATGTCTTTTGTGCATCAATTGAGATGATCATGTGGGTTTTCCCCCTTTCATTCTGTTAATGTGGCGTATTACATTAATTAATTTTCTTATGTTGAACCACCCTTACCCACCTGGAATAAATCCCACTTGATCATGGTGTATAGTCTTTTGATGCATTGTTGGATTCAGATTGTTAGTATTTTTTGCAGAATTTTGCTTCTATGTTCTTAAGAGCTATTGGTCTTTAGTTTTCTTTTCTTTTGATATCTTTTTTTGGCCTTCATATGAGGGTGGTGCATAGAATGGGTTACAGAGTACCCTGCTCTTCAATTTTATTTAAAGAATCTGATAACTGTAATTCTTCCTGGAGCATTTGTAAAATTCCCCTTTGAAGTTCATCAAGACAACATAATGATTATAAATTTATATGCACCTAACAGCAGAACTTGGCTTTGGTACTGGACTTTTCTTTGTGGGTTGATTTTTGATTACTGATTCAATCTCTTTAGTAGTTATTGGTTTGTTGAGATCTTCTATTTGTCAGTCAGTAGAGATATTTTGCAATTTTCTAGAAATTTGTTCATTATTTAATTAGTTGGCGTACAGTTATTCATAGTATCCTCTTATAGTAGTTTTTGTTTCAGTGGGGTCCGTAGTAATATTCTCCTTTTCATTTCTGATTTTAGTTATTTGTGTTTAGCAATAACTTTTTTTTATTTGTTGGTTTAGCAAAGTTTTACTTACCTTTTCAAAGAACCAAAATTTAAAATTTTCTCTATTGCTTTTTTAATAATCTATTTCACTTATCTCTGCTCTAATCTTTGTTATTTCCTTCTTTCTGCTCACTCTGGGTTTAGCTTGCTCTTCTTTTTGTAGATCCTCCAATTTTGAGGCTAGGTTTATGATTTGAGATCTTTTTCTTTTTTTGAACTAAGTATTTAGAGCTATAAGTTTCCCTTTCAGCACTGCTCTTGCTGCATCCCATAAGTTTTGGTATGTTGTGTTTTCATTTTCATATGCCTCAGTATATTCCTAATTTCCCTTGTGATTTCTTCTTTGATCCATTAGTTATTCAAGAGTGCATTGTTTAATTTCCACACATGTTTGAATTTTCCAATTCTCAATATGTTCATTGATTTCTACTTTCATTCCATTGTGGTCAGAGATGATATATAATATGGTTTCAATGTTTTTAGAGTTTATGGAGATTCGTTTTGTGACATGACTTATATGGTCTACTCTGGTGAATAATGCGTGTGCACTAGGGAAGAATGTGTATTCTTCTATTGTTGGATGAAGTGTTTCATATATGTCTAAATCAAGTTGTATCATTGAAGTCTTCTATTTCCTTATAGATTCTTCTCTCTAGGAGTTCTATCTATTTTGAAAGTGGTGCATTAAAGTCTTCTATTATTAATATAGGTCCCTCAATTTCTCCCTTGAAATCTGTCAATATTTGTTTCATGTATTTTGAAGTTCTGCTGTTAGGTGCGTATATATTTATAATCATTATGTTGTTTTGATGAATTGACCTCTTTATCAGTATATAATTACCTTCTTTGTCCCTCATAACAGTTTTCTATTTGAAGTACATTTTATCTGTTATTAGTATAGCTACCCCTGTTCTCTTTTTGTTAGTACTTGCACGATATACATTTTCCCCATTCTTTTAATGTGTTTATGTCTTTGAATTTAATGTGAATCTTATAAAACTATATATAGTTGGTTCATGCTTTTATATTCATTTTGGCAATCTACTTTTTGATGGTAGAAGTTAATCCATTTACATGTAGTAATGAACTTTCTTCTGTCATTTTGCTATTTATTGTTTGCAAGTCTTAAGCACTTTTTGACCCTCATTTATTTCATTAATGCTTACTTTCCTACTTATTTGATTTTTTTTTGGTAATGTACTATATTTAGTCTCTTCCAAATTCTTTCTAGATATATTTTTCACATATTTTCTTTGTGGTTACCATGTAGTTAAAATTTAATCTTCTGGGATGCAAGCGTAGTTCAGTAGTAGAATTTTTGCCTGCCATGTGAGAGACCCGGGTTTGATTCCTAGCCCATGTCCTTCTCATCCCTGACCCCACAAAAAATATTTCAACAAATGGTGTTGCAGTAATGAGATAGTCATATGGAAAAAGAATGAAATGTGACCCCCACCATACAAAAAAAATTTAATCTCCTAAATATATAACAACCATATTTTAAATTTGATACCAACTTAATTTCAACTACACACACACACACACACACACACACACACTACACCCCTCTGTGCCCCCACCTTTTTTGTGCCCCCACCATTTTTGTTACAAATTATGTCTTTGTAAATTGTATGTCAAAAACCATAGATTTATCATTACTTTTTATACATTTGCATTTTAGTACCTGTTAGAAGTAAGAAATGGAATTACACACCAGAAAAACACTGTGAAATCTTGTTAAGCAAAAATAGTCTTTATTCAAATGTAGTAGAAAAAAGGGTCACTATACTTTGTAAGACAGGGAAAATAAAATAATTATTTTCCCTTTTCAAAAAATATAAAGCAATATAATCACAATACCTGAATAGTTTATTTCCTATGGGTTACTTTAGGTATAAATTTCCCTTGACTTTGTTAAGTTCAAAAATATGAAACCATGTGGTAGCAACCTTAAGACTTAGTGCTTTCACTAAATGCCATACATCAAAGAGCATCAATTTAAAGCCAAAACTTGTCAAACTCATCATACTTGCCTATGTCATCAAGCCAACCTTACAGCTGTCCAGGTACTGAGCTGCCTGCAGGTAAAGCCAAGCCTGAAAGCCGAGGCATTTGGAATACTTTTCTGTGGGCCATGAATAAAGGGGGCTTTTTCAAAGAGAAGACTTTTCCCTTCATTACAGCAGAAAGGCCTGGGCCGCGTGGGGTGGGGGGCTTTACAAGAGGAAGCACTTAGATTTAACAATTATTAACACACCATTAGGGGAGTTAAAAAGATACAGCAGTGACATGTGTTCAACTCGATTGCTTGTTCTACACATACCAAACACGTACAAAAGACTTCCTGGGTAGTTCCATTATAGTCGTAGCCAATTAGGACCTTGAGTAGGAACCTCGATTGAGATCGGGAGGGTGAGCTGGAAGGTGACCGGGGTCTAAACTTTGACCTAGCCTGAGATTTTGAAGCTGACCTCTATCTGGAGCATGATTCTGAGGGAAGGTTTTGCTTTGACTTATTATTGGACCTGGACTTGGACCAGGTCTCCTGGTCGGTGCTTGCACACTCATTGTCCCCTTGGCCTTCCCTCAGGCCAGACTCAGACTTGGGTGTTCCTACTCCTTTGATACAGAACGGGATCACGATCTGAACTGGGAGTGGTGCGTGTTTTCTTTTTCGTGCCACTGCCTGATCCGCTGTCTTATTTGCCATCGGGTTTTCTGCTACTCTCGCTCTTGCTATGGCTACGGCTGTGGCTTCTATTGCCTCCTTTGCTCCTGTCCTACTTCGCTCCTGTCCTACTTCGGTTCCTACTCTTGAGGAAGCTGTTCTCCTACCTCCTGCTCTTTGCCTTGCCTCTACTTCTGCTCACACTCCCTCACTTCTTCCCCTCCACTCTCCTTTCTTGATGCCTGCTCTCATTTTTGCTCTTATTTCTATGCCTCCTGTGGCTCCGACTCTTGGATTTCCCAATGCTGTCATTGTTCAGGATCTCCTCTTCGGTGTGATCTGTACTCCTGCCTCACCTTTTGTCTGCTCTGTAGCTGCGGCTGCGGCTTCTGTTATCCCCATTGAGGCTTCTGCTTTTCTCCTTTTTGTTTTGGCTACAGCTCTGGCTCCTGGAATGGGAACCTGACCTAGATCGGGATCTACTCTTAGACCGACTGCTTTTGCTGCTGCCAGTTAGGCTTCAGCACTTACGGGAATGTCTACTTGGAAAGCAAGACCTTGAGTGGCTCCGGTTCCCGGAAGTAGGACCAGCGTCCTGGAGGACCTGGCTTGCTTTCAACTAATCTGTTTTTTCTGCCATTGGCTTCAGTTTCATCCAACTTTTCCAAAGTGTTTCCCATATCAGAACAAAACACAAATTCAATCACTCCTTCATTTATGCAGCCCTTATGGGCATCACCTCTCCCACCTGATGAGTATAATCTATAATCTTTCAGGTCATGCCAGCTGCACTGACCTGAAAAATTTTCTACCATAAGTCTTAGTGCAGGGAGGAGGGCCATATTTATCTTGGTCACTTCTTCTATAACCATATCCATTACATCCAGAAAGGTAACTGCCATCTGGACATGGGCCACGGGCATCTCAACAGTGACTCACTCACGTCTTTGCCGTTTAGTTCATAAACAGCATCACCTGCCTCACAGAGATCATCTAACTCCACAGATCCATGTCCATTCTTCAGATCCATCATAAGGATCTTCCTGCAGCCCATGAAGAAGCATTTCCAATCACACTCCCAGGCCTGGCAGCGCAGGTGGTTCAGGTATACCTGCGGCATCCAAGTCCCTGGTGGTGACAACGGTCCAGGCCCAGCCCCCTTAGGTATTCGCGGGCTAAATTAGAGTGTGGCTGCAACAACAGCTGAACCCAGTCTCAGTTATCTATTTTTTTTATATGCTGTATGGTGGGGGGGTCACATGACTATCCCATTACTGCAGCACCATTTGTTTAATTATTTTTTTTGGGGGGTGGGACAGAATGTACCCTGAGTCTCCCACATGGCAGGCTAGAATTCTACCACCGAACTACCTTTGCATCCTGCCAATGATCTTTTTTTTTTTTTCCATGGGCAGGCACCAGGAATTGAACACAGGTCTCTGGCATGGCAGGCGAGAACTCTGCCTGCTGAGCTACCATGGCCCACCCCCATCCTACCCCTCCCCCCCATCAATGATCTTTTAAAGTAATTAAGTAACAAGAAAAAAACTTACATATATTTTCCATGCAGTTGGAATTTCTGGGGCCCTTCATTCCTTTGAACAGATACATATCTTCTCTGGTATGATTATGCTTCTGCCTGAAGCACTTCCTTTAAGATTTTTGTAGTGGGTCTGCTGGTGCTGAATCCTTTCAGCTTTTGAGTGTCTCTTTTATTTCACTCTTGTTTTTTGAAAGATACTTTTGCTGGTTATAGAATTCTAGGCTGACAATTCTTTCAGTACTTTAAAGATCTCACTCCACTTTCTCCTCATTTGCATTGTATCTGATGTTCTCAGATACATCATTATTTTGTACTTAATAATATATAATGACATATATTGTCATTATTTTTTGTACTTAAGGTGTCATTTTCCCTCTGGTTGCTTTTATGATTTTCTTGTTGTCCCTTGATGATGGTTTACTTTGGTGTCATTTTCTTTATATTTATTGAGCATGGGTTTCATTGAGATTCGGTGAACTTTTAACTTTTATTCAGTTTAGAAAAAATCTGGTCATCATTCCTTCAAAGATTTTTTTTTTCCTGTTGGCTCCTCTCCTTCTGCATCTTGAATCATCTGTTTATTAGGCTTCTGGAAATTGCCCTTCAGTGCACTGTTTTAATATATATATATATATATATATTTCTTACTGTGGTCCTTTTTTTTTTCTGCATGGGCAGGCACTGGGAATCGAACCCATGTGTCCAGCATGGCAGGCAAGAATTCTGCCACTGTGCCACCTTTCTGATAGTTCTATGTCCCCAAGTTCACTAATTTTTTTCATCATTATCCCATCTAATGAAATTTTCATCTCCCACATTATAGTTTTCATGACTAGAAAATCAACTTAGTTTTTTCTCTTTACCTCCTCTACTTAATTTTTTGAATATAAAAAATACAGTTATAATAATGGCTTTAAAGTCCTTGCTCCTAATTCTAATAGTTGTTAGAATTTAATTTAATTTCCCCTTATTATCAGGATCAATAACTATTGGAACTGTCATGGTCAGGTTCATGTGTCAACTTGGCCAAGTGGTGGTGCCTGTTTGTCTGGTTGGGCAAGTGCTGGCCTGTCTGTTGCAAGAAGGACATTTCATAGAATTAAATCATGATCATGTCAGCTGCATCCACAGCTGATTCCATTTGTAATCAGCCAAGCGGAGTGTCTTCTTTAATGAGTGATGCTTAATCTACTCACTGGAAGCCTTTTAAGGAGGATTCAGAAGAGACAGACTCTGTTCCTGATGGCTGGTGAGCCTCTCCTGTGGAGTTCATCCAGACCCTCCATCAGAATCGCCGGCTTCACAGCCTGCCCTGTAGATTTTGGACTCTGCATTCCCATGGTTATGTGAGATGCTTTTATAAATTTTATATTTGTGAGTGTTTCCTGTTGATTCTTTTTCTCTAGAAAACCCTAACTAATACAGTCTCCATGGGAACAATCAAAATGTTCCCACCCAGTGATATTGAATGAGGATTAAAGGACATGGCTTTTCTGGGGTCCACCACAGATTCAAACTGGCACAGAGGGGTAAAGTGTATAGTATATATGAGTTTTTCCTTTTTTCTTTTTATTTCTTTTTCTGGAGTGATGCAACTGTTCTAAGAAGCAATCGTGGTAATGAATACACAACTATGTGAGGATACTGTGAGCCAAGGATTGTATACCATGTATAGAATGTATATGTGTGAAGATTTCTCAATTAAAAAAATAAGGAACCAATCAAATTCTGGCACTCAAAAGCACAATAACTGTAATTTAAAAATACATTGGAGACAGAAGATTTGAACAGACAGAAGAAATAATCAGCAAACTTGAAAATAGAAAAACTGAAATGATTCAATCTTACTTAACAGAAAAAATAAAAGACAAAAATGAAGAGAGCTGTTCTAGTTTGCTAGCTGCCAGAACGCAACACACCAGAGATGGATTGGCTTTTAATAAAAGGAGATTTATTTTGTTGGTTCTTCAGAGGAAAGGCAGCTAACTTTCCACTGAGGTTCTTTCTTACGTGGGAAGGCACAGGATGGTCTCTGCTGCTCTTCCCTCCAGGCCCCTGGGTTCCAACAACTTTCCCCGGGGTGACTTCTTTCTGCATCTCCAAAGGTCTGGGCTGAGCTGCGAGTGCTGAGATGAGGAATGCCGAGCTGCTTAGGCTGTGCTATGTTGCCCTCTCTCATTTAAGCATCAGCCAATTAAGTCAAACGTCCTTCATTGTAGCAGGCATGCCTCCTAGCCGACTGCAGATGTAATCAGCAACAGATGAGGTTCACGTACCATTGGCTTATGTTCACAGCAACAGAACTAGGTGCCTTCACCTGGCCAAGTTGACAACTGAACCTAACCACCACAAGAGCCTAAGTGACCTATGTGATACCATGAAACATACCAAATATACATTATAGGTGTGCCAATTTCAAGCTGCTATATACCCCAGAAAAGCCATATCCTTTTTCTTGATCAAATCTTGTGGAGGTAGCCATGTCTCGTTTAATCCTGATTCAATATTGTGGGGTGGAAACCCCTGATTAGGTTGTTTCCATGGAAATTTGACCCACCCAATTGTGGGTGGTAACTTTTGATTAGATGATTTCCATGGAGGTGTGTCTCCACCCATTGAAGGTGGAGTTGCTTAATGGAATCCTCTAAAAGAGGAAACATTTTGGAGAGAGTCCCTTTATGGTAGAGCCGCAAGAAAGCCAGCCGATGCCGCCATATTCGCTATGTGCCCTTCCAGCTGAGAGAGAAACCCTGAACTTCATCGGCCTTCTTGAACCAAGGTATCTTTCCCCGGATGCCTTAAATTGGACATTTCTATAGACTTGTTTTAATTGGGACCTTTTCTCAGCCTTAGAACTGTAAACTAGCAACTTATTAAATTCCCCTTTTTAAAAGCCATTTTGTTTCTGGTATATTGCATTCCAGCCGGCAGCAAACTAGAACAGGAACTAACCCCTTAGTGAGAGAAAAAGAAATCCTGGTTTAACAACTGATCAGCAGACCTAAAATTGAGCAGTCTAAATTATAACATAAAATCAAAAGATCCATGAAAAATGTCTTCAAAAAGAAGGCATATATACTATAAAACGATCATATAAAACTGGAAGTACACAGTAGGCTACTGATGAGATGAAGGCAAAAAATATTTATGGATGAAAAAACAGCAGCAGCAGCAACAGTGAAGAAATACAATTAGAGACATAGAGAAAACTAAAAGTCAGTATGGAAAAATCATGTTATAAAGATGAAGTAAATTATACTGCACAATTTAAGCCAGTGATGGAAATGAAAATAAAGCAAATTTTCAGATGTTTTAGGAGGATGAAGAGGACAATCTGATGCTCAGTATTCATATATAGTTTCTTAGAGCTTGTCATGATTACTAGATTTAATCATATTCCTGTAAGGTATTTAGTTTTTCCCCTTGAAACTAATTTGCCCTTTTCTATAGGCTGTTTTCCTTTCAGAGTATCCTGTCTGAATTAATTTCCTCAGAAGCTTCAAACTTTGATCCTTTTATAAACAAAAAATAGTTTAGTTGCTGTTGTCTGCTCTTAGAGGCATCTTTGTATGCTTAAGTGATAGTTGATGAGATATTACTTCTTGTTTCTTTTCTGAATTCTTTTATTTTATTAATAAAAATCTGAGATTTTGTATCCAGATTATTTTTATTTATTATATTTTAGGTTATTATCTTTCTGATCAAAGAACTAAATTTGGCATTATCATTAATTTTTAAGACAGTTAATAGCAATTTTTTAAATTGTGTGGTGCTGTAGGAGGGTTTTCCTAGGAAGCAGACTCCGAGATACGACTCAGTTCAATTTGCCCATTTGCTCCACCCTGTTTTCCCTATTTTATCTAGATTAGACTTCCTAAACCTGCATTCTTATCCTTCCTCCCAAATAGTCACCACTCTTTCTATTTTTCCTAATTTCAATTTTTGTCTTTAAGTTACTAGTTCAGTTTTCTGCAGTATTCAATATGTTATCCACTCTTTTTATGATTGCTTTTAGTTCTCAGAATAAGGATTTTTTTGTTTGAATTCTACTTTGTAGATGGTAATTCTACGAATCTTTCCTCCTTTTATGTTGCCTTTTCTTTATCATTACTGGTTTTAGTTTCATGGAAAAAACACCCTTTCTTGAGAATTGTAAAATAAGCTACTGTTTTAGAAAATTTCTCCTTCAAAGAAGTCTTTTTTTTTCTATATACCTCATTTTAGATTTCCATTTAAATTTATTTATTGAGGGCGGGCCACGGTGGCTCAGCAGGCAAGAATGCTCGCCTGCCATGCCAGAGGACCTGGGTTCAATTCCCAGTGCCTGCCCATGTTAAAAAAAAAAAAAATTATTTATTGATTTTTTTTAGCTTTGACTTCTTAGCTTTACCTCTTTGTATTGTATTTTAGTGGTTGCTGTAGGGATTTCTGTTGGGTGGTATAGAATAATGAAAAATTTAGCTGGTCTTTGTCCCCATTTCCTGGGGAAATAAACCCTGAGTCTTTGGAATATCCTGTGATACAAGTGTCTTAGTGTAGGGGCAGCCACCCCTGCAGCTTTAGGTGGGGTCTGGTCATGCCAGAAAACCAACCATGTGATTAGAGGGTTGACATCCTATCAGTTTACATGAGCCCACATCAGGCCACCTCCCCAAACTCTGTGAGGGGAAGGGTACTAGAGATGAGTCACACCACATAAACTGGGGACATGCAAAACTCAGAAGAGCATCCAGATTGATAAAATAATCTCTGACCTGGAGGTTGACAAGTTCTGACTCCATATGGAGAAGACACAGAAGCTTGCATTTGAGACCTCCCAGACTTGCCCTAGGTGTTTCTTCTTTTGGCATCTTCTTATCTGTATTTCTTTTACTATAATAAAACTATAAGGATAAGTCTAGTGCTTTCAGTGGGTTCTTTGAGTCATTCTAGTGAGTTATCAAAGGCACGGGAACCCTTACATTTGTAGTCAATTGGTCAAAAGTGTGGGTGGCCTGGCTTGGGTCCCCAAACTTCTGACTGGTGTCTGAAGGGGAATCTTCTAGAGGATTGCCCTTCCTTTGTGGAGTCTAGCCTAACCTAATAACTAGAATCAAAATTGAATTAAGATCTTGCAGTTTTTTGCAATTGGTGTCAGAAATTGTTGGAAGTTGTAGAGGGTTTGATAATTTAATCAGTGACAACTCAAATCTTAGTCCATTTCTTTCATCTTTAGTTGGCGTTTGTTCCAGAGACATGTGGTTTAAGAGTCAACCAGAGATTTTAGAGTTTATACGTAGAATTTAGGCTTCTCCCTCTTTTCTGGGATTCACTCATCAGTGTCCAGAGCACTGTGGTTTCCGGAATTCTATCCTCTGGTTCTTCAGACCAGATAGACTGTGACTTTCAATTGGAGTTTTAGGGGCCCTGAACAGCTTCTGACAAGTATTTATCTTCAGGTTAAATACCATAAAAAATGGGAAATTCACCGTTTGGTCATCCCTTATTACAAGTTTCAACACTCCTTCAGAATCCACCTACTTTTGTTCATTCTCCAGAGCCTTCAGATAATTAAGGCTTTTTCTTCTGTATTTTGGGGGCAAACTTTATAGTTGTTAACTTGTGTTAAGTAAAATAAAATGGCTGCCTGCTTTGGCTGTTGCCTAGAGGGACTGCTTCCCAGGAAAGCATTTTGAGAAGACAAAAACAATTGACCTGCAATCCTCTCTGGGAAAATGGAACAGTGGAACATATCCTTTAGAACTGCAGATAAACAGCATCTGGTCATAAACCAGTGTTTTTCGGGAGAGATAGCTTATTAGCATGGACATACCATACTAATCCATGTATATCTGTTCCCCACTTGGTAAGACTCGCTATGTAAAATATTAAGTTTAACGTTCTGGCAATCAGAACAGTTCCTCGCTGGCATCTGCATTTGCTCTATATAAGCTTCCCCTTTCCAGTCCCTCGAGGAGCTCCTTACCACTTTTGATTTGGTGCTGCCTGATTTGCAAATGGATTGTTTGTTGTTCAAATAAACTTAAACAAAATTTTTAAGGTGCCTCAATTTATCCTTTACATT
The DNA here is from genome assembly GCA_004026745.1 of Myrmecophaga tridactyla. Lineage (NCBI taxonomy): Eukaryota > Metazoa > Chordata > Mammalia > Pilosa > Myrmecophagidae > Myrmecophaga > Myrmecophaga tridactyla. The sequence continues at coordinate 18,542 of PVIY010013440.1, forward strand.
TACAAAAGCATCATACTGGTTGGATTTTACGTTACCATACCAGATTTGGAAACAGATTCCATTTTTTTTTTGAATTGTTGAAACATTATGAGGGTCCAGTAATTTTCTTCAACTTACTCATCCTTAGGAAGTCAACATATGCTTGACAATTATTAGCTTATAGTAAAATCAGAGTTGGAATGGGTTTTTATAAAAAGATTGAGATTGTCTCTATCTCAATTCCTTACTCCAAAATGAAGAGAGACTTGAAAAGTGCAAAGTTTAGTTATTCTGTCAATGTATATTTCTAGTGTAGAAAAGCCAAGTTCTCAGGAAGTGAAGAGGTACCTGCTGGAGCCAGGAACAGACTCTGTAGGAACTTTTGAGTTGGTGCCAAAGAGCTTCTCTTCTGTGTTTAGTATGGGGTAGTCTTGGCAATGTCCCTGCCTTTTGCCTGGAAGGGTCACCTGTGCCAAATGTAAGTTGGAACTATGCCTCATTTATACTCAGCTCAGTACTATATGAAATTATGTTGTAACCATCAGAGCTTGCCAATACTGGGGCTGTTCCCTCAAAAATAGTGAGTGGCCTGTCATTAGAAGCATCAAGTGTAGGCTTGATGATCATCAATACTTCATTATATTATCTCTACTTTTACTACAGAGAGTGGAAGAATATGTGACTTTATTCTCCCCATTGCACAGTAGGAACTCAATAACTATAGGCTGAATAAACAAGTAGTTATCCAATTCACTGCATAAATTAATTAGAAAGCAGTTTCTTTGTGGTGTGGGAGGGTACATTTTACATTTTGCAAATCCAAAATTGAAGAGGGGAAGTGTTATCTAATGTATTTAATTTGAAGTAACTAGGTAAAAGGAGATATATATCAAGCATTAGAATATTTTAAAAGAAAAGCAATGGTTTGATTCTAATCAGTTATAATTGACACATAAAACTGACTATTAAAATACTTGTTACAAAGAAATTCAGAATTATCCCTGTATGAGAAATTTGAACCAGGATGACATGGCTCATGGCAGGCTATCAGGGAGCCTAGAAAGGCATATTTGTTCAACTCTGCATCTTTCTCTTGCTAGTTCTTTATGTTCTTAAAGGAAAAGCAGCCTGTTGGATTGTCATACAATTTGAACATTCAGACAGGTGTTCCTTTGTGTTCTGGAGTAGTTACTGAATGAATGTCATTAACAGTACCAAAGCAAGTTTTGTTTCCAATCAGAAAAGGTTAGAGCAAACTTGGTCTTCATAATTCGTCATTGTCAGGAGGCAGTGCACTCTCTTTAAAGATGATGACATGGCCATATTGACGTTTAAAAAATATTTGTAACATAAGGTGAACTGGACATTAGAACCTAACTGGAATTTTTAAATTACTCTAAGAATTTTATCTGGTTCTCACAGTAACTCTGGTCAAGACTATTATCTAATTCATACTTCCCTATCCTACCTCCACTTCATCAGCTGAATGAGGTAGGATTGCAAAATAGCACAATGGTATTCATATAGCAAGCCCATTAAATATTTGAATGCAGGAATGAATGATCTATTTTATTCATCAGATACCTGGAAACTAAATTAATTCTTCCTTTATTTAAAGTTCCACAGACAGATATCTCTAAGCTTTGACAGAAATTGAATGACGTTGCTCTAAGACAGTATTAGTTACCATTTATTGCACACTTTGATACATTCTAAGCACCTTCCCAAATCCTTTATATGCATTATTTCATTTATACCCTACAATACCCTCTTAACCAGGTAATTGTTATCCCCATTTTGCAGAGGGAGAAAATTGAAACAGAGAGATTGGGTAAACAGTTCATAATCATATTCTCAGGAAGCTGCGAGTTGGATTGAACCCCGGGATGCCTGACTGAACTCCCAACCACTGGTCTACACTGTCACAGGAAAATAGCCCTTATAGAAAGTGAGCTGAGCATTTACAGAAATCTGTACGAAACCACTTCAAATCCTGAGGAGAACTAAAATGAAATGAGAAGAATGTAACAAAAGCAACTTTTGCTTATGTATAAGTTTTACTTGATATCATGAGCATATAGCCCTCAAGCAATAGTTGGAAATATAGCAATCTCTCTCCTACTTCTTCTACACAGATTATTAGAGCTAAGAATTTGTGAAAAGTGTGGTGCCCTGAAAATGACATCTAGGGAAGGAGCTGTTGGTGGTTGCAAATTTTTAAAAAAATATTTTTATTGATAAACAACATACAAGCACAAACATTCTTAACATACAAACATTCCAGACATGGTGTACAATCAATGGCTCACAATATCATCACATGGTTGTAAATTCATCACCATGATAATTTCTTAGAACATTTGCATCACTCCAGAAAAAGAAATAATAAGAAAAAAGAAAAAACTCATACATACCATACTCCCACCCCTCCCTCTCATTGACCACTAGTATTTCCATCTACCCAATATATCTTAACCTTTGTTCCCGCTATTATTTGTTTATATATATATATATTTTATCCATATTTTTACTCATCTGTCCATGCTCTAGATAAAGGGAGATGCAGACACAAGTTTTTCACAATCACACAGTCACACTACAAACATTATGTCTTCATATAATCAACTTCAAGAAACATGGCTACTGGAACATAGCTCTACAGTTTCAGGTACTTCCCTTTAGCCACTCAAAGATACCATAAACTGTAAAAGGATATCTGTATAATGCATAAGAATAACCTCCAGGATAACCTCTTCACTGTTTGAAATCTCTCAACCACTGGCACTTTATTTTTTTCTCATTTCTCTCCTCTCCCTTTTGCTCAAGGTTTTCTCAATCCCTTGAGGTGGGGTCCAGCTCATCCCAGGATTTCTGTCCCATGTTGCCAGGGAGATTTACACCCTGGGAGTCATGTCCCATGTGGGGGGGTGTGGGCAGTGGGTTCATTGTCATGTTGGTTTAGAGAGAAAGGCCATGTCTGAGCAACAAAAGAGGTTGTCTGTGGGTGACTCTTAGGCTTAATTTTAAGCATGCTTAGCCTATCCTTTGCAGGAATAAATTTCATAGGGGCAAACCCCAAGATCTGGGGCTCTACTTATTGATTTGGTTGTCCCCACTGCTTGCGAGAGTATCAGAAATTCTCCAAATGGGAACATTGACTCTTTGCCCCTTTCTCCCCATTCCCGTAAGGGGACCCTGCAAGTACTTCTTTTCTCCCTGTCCAAATCACTCTGGGATTTATCGGGGTCTCACACTAACCTGAACAAACCAACAAAATCTCATGCTCTGTTCAAGATTCCCTGTACTTATGGTGTTCAACTAAACTGACCATATGAGTTAAATTAGAAAATGCATTACCCAAAATATAAATTTTGCACCAGATAAACATCTCTCCCTTTGGTCTCATGCAGAAGTTGAAGTTTTAAGATATGGATGATATCGTCATTTACCAGTCTTCTGATATACATTAGTGCTATCCAGATCAGCTTCATTCATTTCTCTACTTGACGTCTGATGACTTTTTCAACATTTTTTTTTTTTAAACAGTTCCTGTATGAGGTACTGCTGACTTTCATTGCTTCAGAGCTCTGACTCTGAGTCTCAGGTGTCACATAAATAGGTAGTTGCAAACCTCTTCTTTTCCTCCTCCACCACGACACATCCCAGATCTGGTGAGTTTACCGTCCAAGACATTCACACGACTGCCTGCATGTGTCTCTGTTGATGGTTAATTATTGAATACTGCCATTTGTTGAGCACCTACTATATTCATTATCTTTGATGATTTGGGGGGTGGGCTCTTAGAACTAAGGATGCTGTTAATGTTATGTTTACCCTGGGTGTGTGTGTGGATTATTAGGACCATTAGTAATAAGTGGTCACAGCTAATTTCCCTACTCTCACCTTAGAGAAGAGAAGCCGGGCTGCACTGTCTTTACTACCCACATCATTGAGGTGAGGAGGTGGGAAGAGTAAAGAGTTCATATTTTCCAGCCCCACAGAAAGTGATTCATCTGAGGCTTTCAGATACCAAGGTCTATTTGAGGGTAACCCCCAAATCGATGGAGATTTCTGTTCCTGCCTCTCAGCCCATTAGAAGCTTGGAATAGATGATGTGATTTAGAGAAATAAACATTTATCACGCCTAGATACTGTGAAGTAAAATTCATACCACTGCTTATAGTTATTTAGTTGTATCTTGTTTATGGAGGTTTTCATAACTGATTGTCCAATAGGAGTTTTGACACCTACGCAGAGGAGTTTGTCTGTTTTAGGCATGTGTCTAAACAGTGATGATCTTTTTGAGATGATGAGATATAATATCTTGTATATTGTATATCTTGTATACATAACTTGTATACATGCAGCTCCTCCCAGTTTATAAAGATTTTATTTTTGTTTCCTGCAAGGATCTTATGGGGTAGGCAGGGTTTATAACCCTTCATTTTCTAGATGAAAAAGTAAAGCTTCACAGAGATCATGGAACTTTCTGAAAGTCATTCAGTTGGTGGCAGGCAGGGCTTCAGATGTAGATTTTAGGATTCCAACTTCTGGGATGGACCCACCCAGGGTCCACTGCACACAATAGGACCTCGGTATCCAAGAATGGAACTTCCAGGCTGCCCTTTTCAGCTGTTATCGAAACGGTAAGTCAGAGCTGAGAGTATCAGAATTGTCCCTCTGTAGCTTCCTGTATGAGGGAGAGAACAGCTTTTTTAATCATTTATTTTTTAATTTATAATTTACATACAGTGAAATGCACAGATGTTATGTGTACATTTCGATTGGTTTTAATAAATGCAGATGCTCATGTAACTCACATCTGATAAACATTTCCATCACTTTAGAAACAGTTCCATTACATCTTGCCCATTCTCAATCAATAGCCCTTCCCCTTCCTGCCAGATAACCTTGGCTCTGATTTCTATCCCATAGATTAGAAGAACCAGTTAAGATGGTCCTGTTTGGGCCACCTGTGGGAACAGACTAACAGCAATGATTGTACCACCTCTTTTGGTTGCCAAGTCAACCTGGAACCAGATAACATATGGTCTGCCAGCTTATGTCACCACCCAGAGGCAGTGTCTCTGTGACCACAGCTCCCTTCTGCATCCACCAGGTAGTGAGTGATATTTAAGTAGCTTGCAGACTTGGCTAAGATTCTTTTCGGTTTGCACATAACATACACTGGGATCAGAGGATAGACTCCCTCCTGCACACACAGCACCATTAGGTCTGGGAAGATGGGTCATGTCCCAAAGCCCATTAACCCATATCATCGGTTCAGTGGCGACCACCATCACTCTCATTTATTAGTGGTATCTCTGTGGCAGCTGTCAAGGTGACCTGCATGTGGGGACCACCTTCTTTTCAGGATGAAAACAGGTTTGGGAAATCAAACTTTGCCAGAAGGTGGCAAAGTAAGTGACTGGACTCAGAGGCAGGAGGTGCTTCTAAGGAGAGAGGCCTGGCTGTCCGGTACCTGTGCTTGAGCCCCATTTCTAGTGAGGGAAAGTCTTTCAGTAGGAGGGCCTACTGAAGATGGTCAGCCCACTCACCTCCTTCCCTCTTTCCCAACTGGCATTTTTGTCAGTTCCTTGAAAAGACATTCCTTGTCTACTTCCTTCACACATACAGCTTGGGTGAGTCCACTTTGAGCTTGGAACAAGGTCCAGCCCATCTGTTCTTCTGTCCTAGGCTGACATCACTGTCTTTCTGGTTAGGAAAAGGTGCCAGGAGAGGCTGGAGTGTGAGGCACTCTCTAGCTGGGAGCTGAGCGGCAGGAGTGAGCCATTTCTTTGGAAAGTGTTCACTACTCATTCTTGGTTATGCCAGTGAAGTGCAGGGATGGAGATAAGCTCACCTTCACATTCCTGGTCACAAAGGAGAGAACGACCCCAGCAATAGTTTGTTTTCATTTGTGATTTCTTATCTTTTGTCTCTGGCTGGCAAGCTAGAATGGAGTTAACACTCTGGCTGCAACAGCAGGGAGTCCACACATTTATTACCTTTTCATAAATGTGTGGAGAAGCAAAGCATAGGCAGGGCACAATGGCTCAGGCAGGGCACAGAGATTTCATGGTTAAAAAATTTAAGGTTCCAGATTTTTCCATTCTCCTTGCCAACTGATCGTTTCCCAGTTGCTCCTCTTTTGCCCCATCTTATTCAAAACTGCCCCAATTTAAATACCCCCCTCATCTAGACACACACACACACACACACACACACACACACAAAGCACAAAAAGAAAAGAAAAGAAATTAATCAAGATTCTGCTTGATTAATATCTTGGGAGAAAGCTAACATGAGTCTTCACGGATGAAAATAAATGGCTGTGAGCCTGGGCTCTGGTCATAAAACTGACCTTGTCACTGCCTAAGCAAGCGAGTAAGGCAATGCAGGGGATTAGCGCTCTCATTCCGGCATGATTACAATTGTACCCCTAGCAGGACATGGTGATGTTTTTGGCATTCAATTATGTTTTGCTATGCATGTGTGCATACACTCACACACGCAGAGCTAGAATTGAAATAATCTCAAGTGAGAATTCTTGTGATGCATTTAAGGGGCCTGCATTTGACAGGTTGCTACCTAGTTATGGACTAAAATCTCACCAGGCACCCCCATAGCTTATCGCCTGTCATTTCAAAACAAAGATATCCTGCTTTCCCTTTCTGTGTCACATCTCACCGACTCGTTCTCAGCAGACTCTTGCTTTCATTACAAGCTCAGTGCCACCTCCTTGACTTTCATCAGATGAAAACTTAAAAGAAAAAAAAGAAAGAAAGAAAGAAAAAAGGCAACCCATTCTATGCTTTGACTTGGACACTAGGTGTTATTCTCTCAGTCCAGCCTGAAAGAAAAAAGCCCACCCCAAGAGGGGGCAGGCCTGCTTTCCTGTCGCCCTCCACCAGTCTCTGAAGTGTGTGAAGAAGAGAGGAAGAGACAATTAACACTCAGCACCGATCTGCATTTCCTTTTTAGCTGCCATTTACACGCTGCTCAGGTTTTGAAAACCAGCATTTCATGCTACTCCCTAGAGAGCCAGCACCGGCTTCAGCGGGATCCATCTGCACAGCAGTCACACTGCTGAAATCTCCAGCCAACCCAGAACTCATTTATTTATTTTCTGAAAAAGAGAGAGAGCGCGAGCAGGACAGGGAGAGTGTGAGTGAACCAGCGAGCTGGGTGAAAAGAAATTAGAATCGAATAATATTTAACGCACACGCCTGACCAAACCCCGCGCGGATCTGGGTGGGGGCGAGTCAGTGGAGTTTTCCTTTGATCATCTTCTAGATTAATCCGAGCAGCGAGCGAATGAGCAAAAGCCCGGTGACAACAGGGGATGGCAGGCTGAGAGGTTCGAGGCAGGAAGGACACAGTCGATAATTTCCAATACCAGCTCATCAGCCGGCGCCCGGCAGCACTCTGGCGCTGATGCAGAACAGCGACGTGGGAAGCCCCTGCTAGCCTGCGACAAGTTACAAGATGCTTCTGGTGGAGGGAAATGTGTATCATCCACTGCTCGGGTCTGGGCAACTTTGCTCTATTTCCTCCAGCTCCCAAAGGGTTGACAATTGAAGCATAATAGCGCCGATAACCTTTGTTATTTTATCATTATTATTTTTTAAACTGAATTCGCCACCCTAGGAGGTCACAGAGTCAATGATCACAGCTGGATTTTAAAAAGGGGTTGAGTCATTTTGTGATTGGTAAAACAGAGACTCAGCCTGAGATGAGGGCAATCAAATTTCCTGCTTCCAGGCATCAGTTGATCACTACAGGGGTCAGAAAGAAGTGTTTTTCTCATGCAAGTTCTGGCAGAATTGTCTAGGTGAATGCAAAAAAAAAAAAAAATGGATAGGTTTTTTTTTTTAAAGAAAGAGCTGGGCTGGGAAGCCCGTCCTTCCTTCAATAGACCAATGAATGCTCTGATTCCATCTCGTTCTGTCTGCCCAAGATGGTAGTTGTAATTACAGGCATGCCACAGACATGCTTATCAAATAAACAGTGCAAGAATCTTTGCATAGGCACAGATTCTCTTATCCTTGAATAGGCACAGGTGTCCTCAGGTGAGGAAAACAGCTGAGGCAGGGGCAGGACATAGGCTGAGCACATGACAGCTCGATCAGAAATTGGTGAGTGTATCACTTTCCTAGCACTGTTGTAAAAATGTACCACAACCTGGGTGGCTTGAAACAACCAAAATGTATTTTCTCATAGTTCTGGAGGCTAGAAGTCTGAAATCGCGGTGTCTGCAGGGCCATCCTCTCCCTGAAACCTTGTAGGGGAGAACCTTCCTTTGCCTTCTACAGCTTCTGGTGGTTGCTGGCTATCCGTGGTTTATAGATGCACCACTCCAATCTCTGTCTTCACATGGCCATCTCATCTGTGTCTGTCTGTCTGCTTCGGTGTGCAAATTTCCCTCTTCTTTGAATACCAGTCATATTGGCCTCCTCTTAATTAATCACATCTTCAATACACTATTTGCAAATAAGGCCACATTCACAGGACCAGGAGTTATCTTTAGGGGGGACGCATTTCAATCCACAACAGTGAGTTTAAAAAACCCCCAACAAACTCATAATAAGCTCATAGTGATCTGTGGATGCAGTTATATGTCATGTCAATTCATGTCCTCGCAGGATACAGGGGTGTTCTAAAGTTCTCACAGTAACACAGATGTGTAACTTGAGATTCTCAGCCCACCAAAGAGGGGGCAAAAATAGGGTTATGATAATAGCTTTTATTTATCTGGCTCTGCTGTTACTAGTTGGATTGCCAACCCTTCACAATTTTCTCAAATAGTTCTTGGATTCCCTGATGACAAAGATGTTCTTCTACTGTTCAGACTCAATGGCACTGAAATCAGACCGCATGGGTTCAGAGCCCAAACTCATTCATTCATTCAAAACATATTTAAAATGAAGGAGTGCAAGGGTAGTTCAGTGGTAGAATTCTCACTGGCATGTGGGAGACCTGGGTTCGATTCCTGGCCTGTGCATTTCCCCCACCTCGCCCCCAATTTTTTTTTCAACAGATGGTAATGCAGTAATGGGATGGTCCCATGGAAAGAAAAAAATGAAATGTGATCCCCACCATACAGCATACAAAGTATATATATGTATATTTAAAATGAGTGCCCCTTATGAATGCAACACTATTCAAGATGCTGGGATAAAAGCATTCTAAGCTCTCGTGTAATTTAGGTTCCAGTGGAGGGAGACAAATGTAAATAACAAACAGAGATAAATGCAATGGTAAAAAATACATAGAGGTAGAAGTAGGAAGAAGCGGAGGTGAAGGTAGTGGCAGTTCGATGAGGCAGGGAAGGGCTCACTTATATGGTGATACTTTAGTAGAGACTAGAAGGGCCACCCATCTTGGGGAAAGAATCTAGGAAGAGAGACCAGCAAGTGCAAAGACACTGGGGCAAGATTGTGCTTGGTGCAAGAACAGCAAGGAGGTCAGTTGAGTACATGAGTCTGGAGGTCAAAGGACAGGTCTAGGCTGGAGCTGTCACCCAAGGAATGATTATTGCTAGAGAAGGGAAGAGATCTGAAGGCTGAAACCTTAGGAGGGTCCAACATTTAAATGTTGAGGAAGCTGAGAAGAAACCAGCAAAGGAGACTGAGAGGATCAGCTGGTGAAAGTGTGGTGTCTTTGAATCCAAGGGAAGAAAACACTTTAAGAAAGATGTGAGCACATCAATCAAATACAGCTGGCAGTTCAAGTTGCAATGAGCATTTCCCATTAGATTTAGGAATTAGTGGTCATTGGTGACCTTGATAAGACCTATTTCAATAGAATGGAAGGAGAAAAGCCTGCTTGTGATTTGTTCAAGAAAAGGTGGAAGTAAAAGAATGGGAGAGAATGAGAAATGACAACCATTTTAAGGAGTTTTCTTTAAAGGAAAATAGAAATGGAACTGTAGTTTTAGAAGTGGGGTCAAATTTTCCTCCTCTACCAAGTCAGGAACATATTAAAAAATGTTATTTTTAATAGGAGAAATAACATCATGTTTGTATGCTGCCTCGGTAGAGGAGGAAAATTGATGGTGCAAAAATGAGTAAGAGTGATTGCTAATGTACCCATCCTTGGGTAGACATGAGAGATGGGATCTAGTGTAAATGGGAGGAGTTTGCCTTAGGAGTTGGACAGTTTGCTTATAACAGCAGGGGGGAAGGTAAATTACATGGGCTTAAATGCAAAGAGATAGGTATATGTGATGGTGAGTACTTGTCTTAGTTTGCCAGGGCCAATGTAGCAAAGTTCCAAACATGAGTTGGCTTAACTGGCAGAAATTTATTGTCTCATAGTTCTGAAGGCTAGAGGTCTGAAATCAAGGGGTTGGTGGTGCTATTCTTCTTCCTAAAGGGGAGAATTCATTCCATGCCTCTCCTCTGGCTTCTTGTGGCAGCATAATCCAATCTCTGCCTTTACCACAGGCCTGTCTCTGTCTCTGGCTCTGATTCTTACTGGTGTGCTCAGATTTCCTTTGCTAATAATAAGAACATGGGTCATATTGGATTAAGAGCCCACCAGCCTTGCCTCATCTTAACTAATAATATCTGTGAAGAGCCTATTTCCAAATGGACCACATTTATGGGAGTGGGGGCTAGGACTTTAACATATCTTTGGCAGGGGTGGGGTGGGGGCATGATTCAATCCATAATAGAACTTGAGCACCTTCATTTCCAATTGTTAGCACATTTATTTCCAATTGTTAGCACATTCATTTCCAATTGTTAGCACATTCATTTCCAATTGTTAGCACATTCATTTCCAATTGTTGCACTTTTCTCAGTGAAGTAGAAAGTAAAGTAACCAGCTGAGACTGGGGTGAAGGAGAAGGTATTAGAGGTTTGAAAAAACAGAAGGTGGGAAGTAGTCATCTGGGAAAGAGAGTGGACAAGATAAATGCAGTAGTGTTGCCAAGCAGCAATAAAGGTTGGGATTGATGCCTGTGATAATGACTTTAAAGTGAAACTAGTTATCATGGGTATTTTTCTGGTCCTATTTCGCTGCTCAGGTGCAGGCATGGAGTAGGTGGGATTAGGGTTTTGTGTGAGCATGATGAAGGGACGGAGGTCAAGGCAGTTGAAGGTATTTCAGGGGGTAACATAGTGAAGGCCTGTGGAATCTAAGCTGGGTGTAGAAGGAAGGAAGTAATAAAGCGGGTAGGGCACAATTAAAAGGTGGCAGGAGCAATGGCTTGTATGGCCTGGTGAGGTCCAAGAATTTTGGAGTTAGGATACCAGACGGTGAGCTGGTGGTGGTCAGAGATGGAGATGTTGAGCAAAAGGTGCAGTTGAGCTGTAGTTGTTGCTGAGGATTTGTGTGGGGGGCATGGCCATGGGGTGGTTAACTGGCGCTAGGGAGAGGCAAAATCATTAGAGGAGAGAAGTGCGATCACTGGGGCCAGCACCTCCCTACGGGGCCGTTCCACTCCCAGGGCCATCCTTCCTGCCGTATTTTACACAGTGGTGCTCCCCTGAGTCCAACCCTCTGACGTCTAGTTGAATCCTGAAAGCACCAAGAAATACAATAGAAATAGCTTTGGAAATGGTCCAACCAAGTCTCTAAGGAATGAGTGGGTGGACACAGAGGTCTGTAGATGCCTGTATCAAGGAGAGGCTGTGGGTGGTTTGGGCTTCAAGTTTAGGAGTTTTAGGGAGGAGGGTGGGGGGACAATGGTTTAGAAGTGGCGAGGAACAGTGAGGAGGTAGCCCTACTCACCCTCTAGCCCTGAGTCACGGGAGGAACAGGAGTTGAGACAGGCTCTGTTTGAGTGGGTTGCAGGTGCTCTTTTTGTCAGTTATGTGACCCTGGGAAAGTTATTTCACCACTTTGTGCCTCAGTTTCCCCAAATGCAAAATAGAGATAATAATTGTACCTCCCTCAAAGGGTCATTTTTGAGGATTCATTAGGTAATGCATGAAATGTGCTTGTCACGGCACTTGCCCAAGTGAGGTTTTTGTGTTTGTTTTTTAAATAATTGTAGCAGTCTTATCAGCTGCCTGGGTCCCAAAGCCCCAGTTATTTTGAAGGTTGCTTCTCAAAGAAGGTGAGGAACCAGGCTGACACGAGGAAGATGCTGATTTAATCATGAGATAGAGATCAGGAGAGGAAGTGAGGAAAGCAGGTCCTTAGCCAAGGCAGAGCAATTAAACATGTAGAGGACAGAGGCTTGACAGAAAAAAAAATGGGAGTAGAACATGTTTCTAATCAGAGCCACAGTGAGCATTGCCTGTAGGCTCTATTGGTAATTGATGTGCCTCAGACAATAATTAGAAACAATTTCTGGGGACTTGGAGAATAGAGTCATCTATTGATATTATTTACCATGGAGAGTAGTGTCTGGTGTGAAAATGGATGTTAGTGTTTCCTGAGAATACATTAGAAGGTAACTTCATGGTGAAGAGATTTTTCAAGATATTTGACATTCACTGACTTTCTCTTTATTTCTTCTTAGTCACAGAGGCCATTACCGTAACGACGCTACCTGGATCTATCTTCGTTAATGGCAGAAGATGTGTGAGAGACAAATCCTCCCTGTGTGGGCCCCCAACTCATGCATTTAGCAGCTTTGCATCCTCGAGCTGCTGAGACACCAAGGGATTTGGGAAGTGCAGTAGGCTCCGGGCACAGCTTCAGCCACCTCCTTGTTGTTTAGGAGAGACTTACCCACAAAGGCCAAGGGACTGAATTAACAGGAATAGTGTTGCCTTTTCTTAATGTAAGTTATATTTTATGTCATTTGGGATTAAGCAAGATAATGTACATAAAGTGCTCGGCACAGAGCCTGGTACAGAAAGTATTGACTCATTACTATTTTCTTGCATTCTTCTGGTAAGATGTAGGTGCATTCCTTATTTGGCATACTCTAAGCCCCCGAGGTGGAGGCAGGGTTGAGGGAGAAGAAATGGCATTATTGGGCCATGGAGCTAGTGGGCTGTACCACCCTTGGAAGTCCCAAGATACAGTGGCTTGCGTTTATCCTTGAGTTGGCCTCTTTCTGGGCACAGGCTTGTCAGTGAGATGCCAAATGGCGTTCACCAAAAAGGGTACTACATAAGTACATAAGGACTTGAAGTCAAAACTTTGTAGTTTAGACAGCATGCATTTGCCTTGTATGCCCTCTGCATTGGAAGCCAATGAGAACCAAAATGGGGGTTTGTGTCAGTTTGAAACTGCTGTGTACCCCAGAAAAGCCATGTTCTTTAATCCTGATTCAATATTGTCAGGTGAGATCTTTTTGATTAAGTTGTTGCCATGGAGATGTGACCCACCCAGTTGTGGGTGGGACCTTTTGATTAGGTGGTTTCCATGGAGATGTGTCTATACCATTCAAGGTGGAGTTGCTTACTGGAGTCCTTTAAGAGGGAACCCATTCTGGAAAAAGCTTCAGAGCTGACAGAGAGAGAGACCTTTGTAGAAGCAGAAAGAAAACTGCCCTGGGGAAGTGGTTTTGAAGCCAGAAGCCAAAGGATGAGCAGACACCAGCCATGTGTCTTCCCAGAACAGTCTTTCTTGAATCAAGGTATCTGTCTCTGGATGCCTTAGTTTTGGCATTTTTATAGCCTTACAACTATAAACTTATCACTTAATAAATTCCCTTTATAAAAGCCAACCCATTTCTGTTATATTGCATTCTGGTAGCATTAACAAACTAAAATAGATTTGCAGAAGGAGGCACAGAGTGGGACATCTATAATCTTAAACTAACCTCCAAACTAAAGGGGCAAAGGGAATCCTGACAGCTCATCTTCATGTTCCAGCCCAGTTTAACAAGATGGGAGCTCATATAAAAGGGTGGTTGAAGTCTAAACCCTACACATGGTTCTTCCAGGGTAGGATTGTTCCAAGCAGTACAGGGTAATTAGCATCTCTGGCCCCTGCCTACTGAATGTCAGTAGAGCCTCCCACCCTCCAGGCACCTTGATAACCCAAAAGGCCTCCACACATTTCCTAACTTCCCTAGGTTAAGAATCAGCATGTGGGACAATGTGCCTTATCTATCCTTGGTGCACATATGCCTCATACTAGCAGGCTGGTCAGCCCATCTGGCCTTAGTGTGGACACTTCCCCACCTCAGTTCTTGATGGGGAGGCTGGCTGTGCAAGTTCTTGTGGCTGAACAAGTATTCAAAGAGTGTGGATCGTGGCTATCCCCTCCTTGGAGATGTGGCCATCTCTGAAAGGACTCTTGTTATTCAAACTCCCTCCAGATAAGGTCCAAGTTCATCACACACCAGTAGAGGGGGGTGTACTCTGAAGCTAATGAAGTTGTTGACAAAGATTTGATATTTAAAGTGTATTTTAAGCAAATACAGGTGTTGAGAATGTAAATTTTCAGAAAATAAAGTAAATAAAGTCACACTCCAATGCAACGAGACACCCCAATGCAATGTGGGCTAATGTGGGGTGAGAGCAGTGCACAGTGGAGAGAAAGAGGACATCATAAGAGGCAGATTCCAAATGGGCCAAAAGACACAGTGTCTCATCCACAGCAAAAGAAGATGTTTCTCTAGTTTTCTTAGAGAGGAAGAGTTTGAAATTTACATGAGGAATCCCTTTTATTTCTTTTATACAGTCTTGAATACAAATGCACTTAAATAAACAATGTGTAGTTTTCACTACATAAAGTAGATTCATATCAGCAACTCCCTTTTCTACCACCACACAGTAAAGAGTTAAAGACCCCCTGGGTAATGTGACAGCAAAATGAAAAATGCACCTCACGATCCACTTGTTAGATTGTATCTTACGGAATCACTAGCATGGGTACTTAAAGATATATGGGCAAAGGTATTTATTACGTTACTGGTTGAATAAATTATGATTCAGCAGATTGTAGATTACTATGAAATCATTTAAAAAGGTTTGAATAGATGTTATATTAAGTGAAAAAAGCAGTGCGCAAACAATACGTACAAACAGTCTTATAAGCACTGTTGTATATGTATCTGCCTACACATATTTGTGTAAATATTAAAGGAAAAAAGTCTGGAAGGACTGTGGCTACCTCCAAGAGTCAAAGTTAGTAACAAAAAGAAGGGATTTTCACTTTTTACTTTATATCTTTCCTGAAAAGCTAGAAGTGGTGGGATTATGGGTGATTTTTCTGCTTTTTTCAAATTTCCTGAAACAAACCTGTTGCTTTGATAACAAAGCTTCCTTTCTGCCTGGGAGGCAGCACGGTGCAGAAGCCAAGCCTATGGGTTGCATAGTTGGACCTCCTGGGTTCACATCCCAGCAACCCAGCTAAGCAGTGGGTGATGCCGGTGGCGATGACTTCAACCCTCTGCGCTGCAGTTTCCTCAACTGTAACAGGGACACGATAGCAGCACATGCCCCATGAGGTTGTTGGGAGGTTTAAATGGGACCCTCTGTGTAAGGGGTGTGGGCAGGCTTAGGAAGTGTTGTCCATCGTCATGGGGTGTGAACCTCCTTTACAGGAAAGATCAAGCAAGCTGAGGGGTACAGACGGATAGGTTGAAGTTGGCAAAGGGCTATCTCAGATCTCTGAGATTGGAAGGAAAAGGACATGTAGGTGAAAGGAGTGGCGGGAGTTCAGCTTCTCTAGTAGAGCAGGCATTAAAGTCACTGGGACAAGGTCTGGAAGGACCCCTTGGTTTGGATTCCTGCCCACTCTTCTTATGATCCAGCAAGCCCCATTCTCCCTCCTGTAGACCTCACTCTTGCAGATATTTTTACAACAAAGTTTGTATGTGTCAAGAGAGGGCCTCTGCTAACCTCACTCCCACTAGTAGGCAGGGACAGAGGGATTCATCCCTGATCCCCTAGCTCAGTGGTTTCCTTAGCACATCTAGCCAGGCTAGACCTGTCACCAAGTCTTTCCTCAGTTTTCTCCATTACGAGGCTTGGACAAAAGATCAGACACCAGGGTCTGGATTCTGCCCACAATAGAAATTGGTTTCTCAGAATTTACTGTTTGGCTCCAGAACTGTGGTTGCAGAAAATGACTAATGGCCCCACTTGTGATTTCTTTTCAGATAAATCATAAGCCAGGCAGTCCAGCGTGTTTGGCAGTCAGAGTGGCCAATTCAGATCCCAGCATGTTTGGGCCCTTTGGCTTGACGGGTTAATATAACAGAAAGTTCCCAAGTAACTGAAAATGGTCACTTAGTGGCCACATAAAGACAACTACACGCTGAAAACAACCAAAGGCTGTGAAAGCACCTTCTCTTAGAGCAGCCCTCCCCATTGCTGGATTGCACTGGACCTATGCTGGGATCCCTTACAGCTGTGAGAATTCGGGTGCAGGTACACATGTGTCATCACATCCATGACCCTCCACGTCTGTTTCCACTCTTTTCAGCCAGAGGCATCTCCCACCAATTTCCTTTCCCCACATCTCTGCCCTCTGCTCCCCAAATTCCAGCTATCAAGGAGAACTTGCTTATCTCTGTCACTCAGGATGTGTTCACCTTTCCAAGCCAGCTCATGCTCTCTCACCTACACATAATCTATTCTGTAGCTTCTCTGACCAATTTCCATCTATTCTTCTTTTTTTTTTTCCACATGGGCAGGCACTGGGAAGCAAACCCAGGTCTCCGGCATGGCAGGCAAGAACTCTGCCTGCTGAGCCACCATGGCCCTCCCTCCATCTATTCTTAAAAGACCTAATGCAACTATTATCTGCTTTAAAATTCTAGAGCCTTCTATACCTTTCCAATGCTTTGTTCTTCCTGCTTTCTCTTATCATGGTGTGTTATGTAGTTAATGAGTAGTTCTCAAACTTCAGTGAGCATAAGAAGTTAAAAACAGCAGCAGCAACAACAATTTATTGAACATCAATCATGTGTGAGCTTAGGATTTGGAAAATAATGGACACCAAATAGCAGGGTCCCAGTTTTCATGTATCTTAAGTATCTGTGTCCTCTTCCCCAGGTGTGGCCTCTGATTCAGTAGGTCTACCATGGAAGTATGATTCAGTAACAACCCTGAATGATTCTGATTCAAGTGGTCTGAGATATACTCTTTGTATAATGGGATAGTACTCATAATTGCATGAATTCAGTGAATATTTTCATCCAACCCACAGAAATTTACATTTTTCTGCAGCACAAATTGGAGCCAGCATGTGACAGTCATTTAGCTACTGAGCGAACCTACTAACCATGTAGGACCTCTCATCTCAATGAAGGTGTGTGGCTCTCTACCAATCTTTGAATAAATGGCGTGGCACTTTCTAAACTTGTATTCTGGGGAGCTCTGTTCGTAGGATTTCAATAGGTGAGACACACACATATACACATACACACAATCGTTTCTTCAATGTGGGATTTCTCAGAGCCCACAATAAGCAATGTGAAGTGTCACTCCATGAGTGATCTATGGTATTCAACATTTTCGGTTTTAAGAGTTTGGTATGGGAAAAATGGGGAATTTGAGCCAAAAGGCCTGAATTCAATCTTAGCTCTGTATTTATTAGTTACCTATGCAGGCCAGGATTTAATTTTTTGCATTTCAGGTTTCTCATCTCATCTCATTTCTAATTATTGCTTGCCCTGTTTAACTCAAAGGGCTATGGTGAGACTCAGATAACTTAAGTACATGGAATACTTTATGAACTGTGAAATTCTGAGCAGACATTAGTTCTGTAATTCAGGGGGAAATGTGCTAAGTGCAAAAATGCTGAATAAAGGAAATACTACTGGGTAACAGAAGAGGAAGAAATTAATTTTGACTGAGAAAATTAATTTATAGCTAGCAGTTCAATGAAATGCCAAAAGGAAACAAACACACACAGGTGTTCAGGATTGTTTTTCTGACACCATTTGCTATTCATTTGTGTTACTTGCTATGAGTAGGTGCTTGGGTATAACTGTGGAGATCTGTGAATGCCAATCTTCAAGACAAGGAGCTGCCAAGGACATTAATATGTCCCAAGAATTTTATTTTGGATTTCAGAAACCTCCTTACAATTATGCCTTAATAGACAATATTGAGATATATTCGGTTCCAAACCCAAGAAAATCATAACCTGGGGAAAAGACTTTGCAGAGGTTGTGCAATAATTTATTTTTCTAGAATTTTGACATTTCTCAGAGGAAGTGTGAAATTATGCAATTTTTATATGATTTATCAATTCCAGAATAGAATTATTAGTCCAAAGCAGTGAATTTTTTGCATTTTTTTCTCTCTGTAGCAGTGTTTTGCTGGTTGGCCGAGGATTCAGTTAGAGTAGCTGGGGAGAGATCCTAGGATTTGGGTCGAAACACCATATCTACATCAGTCACATTGTAGAACTATTTGTTGAGAATACTACATGCTAAGCATAGGAAGTCAATAATCAACAAAATAGACTCTATTCTCACCCTCATATACAAAAGGTTTATGGGAGTTATAGAAAAGTACACAGGTAACTAGAATACAGAGTGACAAATCCTACATTAGAGTGTGTGTACAGGGTGCTGTGGAGTGCATAGAGGGCCCTCTATTTACATTTGAAATGATTGGTAAGTGTAGCTTAAGAGTTTGCTTTATAGACCAAGAAGGAGGGGTAATGAGGAGTTCCTTGGGAGAGACCATAAGCTGATGCAGAAGACAAACAAGAGGAAGTGCAGAATCAGTAACTAGGGAATGCAGAAAAGGCAATTAGAGGCAGCAATTTATGGACAGGCCAGTGGATGATTTGACTGGTGTAATGAAAGTATGGATATGGGCTTGTCCTGTGGTATGGTATCTTAAGAGTGCTGAATACCTGTAGATGAGACATGACCTGAGCCTGAAACAAGGCTTCCAGAAAGATGGAATGAGTTTATTCCTAGTGCCCCAGAGGCTTAGAGTTTCTTCTTTGGGACTTGTGGATTCAGCTTCATATACCAGGAACCACACTAGTTACCATAAGCAGAAAAGGATTTTTACCAGATATTAAATAGTAACAAAATGTTTTGAGGGGCCAGGTGAGCTGTCTCTAGGATGATCTTCCAGGAACATTTCCAGTCCCAAGTCATACAACCTCTGCCGTAACCAGGAAAGTTATATTTTGCACTGAATTTTGGAAGCTGCTGATTGCAGAACAGGCTGCCTCTGCCTCAAACCACACCAGCAAATGATTGCACACTTCCTGTCTCCCTCCCTTAGTTCAGATCTGAATTCAAGTCTCCTGTGAATGTATTTGGTGAAACCCAAGTCTTTCTGGAATCCTAGTTGCAAGGGAGTCTGGGAAATGCAGGTTTTAGCTTTTAGGCCTGTTCAGGACAGGAAGGCATAGTAGGGAGAGGCTGGAATAGATAAGGAGTAAGCCAATCCAAAGTGTCTGTCGTGGGTCCATAGCCCTTCTAGACTCTAACTAGGTGCTACTGAGAAATTTGGAGCTCAGAGAACATACCCAACTCACATTCTTTTAACTTTAATATGAGATGAAGGATTTAGGGATAGAACATTGGCTCTTTCTGGGCCTGGAGGGTGAAAGACTTGGAAGAATTGGATACTAATTGTGCTGGCTTGAGACTGTTATGTACCCCCAGAAAAGCCATGTTCTTTATCCTAATCCAATCTTGTAGGGGCAGACCTATTGTTTGGGTGGGATCTTTTTTATTAAGTTGTTTCCATGGAGATGTGTCTCTACCCATTCAAGGTGGGTCTTAATCTGTTAACTGGAGTCCTTTAAGAGGGACTATTTTTTGGAAAAATCTCAGCGCCAACACAGAGATGTTTGGAAATGCGGAAAGAAAACACCTCTGGGGGAGCTGTCTGAAATCAGAAGCCAAAGGACCAGCAGATGCAGACGTGCTTTTGCAGCTGACAGAGGTGTTCCAGAGGCTATTGGCCTTTCTCAAGTAAAAGAATCTTTCTCTGAATGCCTTAGTTTGGACATTTTTATGGCCTTAGAACTGCAAACATGTAACTTAATAAATTACCTTTATAAAAGCCAACCCATTTCTGGTATATTGCATTTCTGGCAGCATTAACAAACTTAAACACTAATTCAAAGGTTTTGGGAGCTGGAGGACAGCTGCAGGGTTGATGAGGGAGTGATAAGAAGCGCCACAATAGCTCACACAGACTATTAGGAAGACAGTGGGAGAAGTGAGATGAGCAACAAGGTACAGAATCTAAAGAGGTAGCTGAGCTTCTCTACTGAGAGAAAGAAATTGAGTTTGCAAGGGCAGAGACTCAGGAATGGCCGTTAGGTTATTCCAATTAATTCTGCTAAAAGTCATGATGCCTGCTCACTTCTGGCTTAATCAGGGGAGACACATTCATACCACAGTGTCTTTCTGGCTTCCTGGTCACTCATTGAGTTTAGTATCAGGATATCCTGAGAGACACGGGTCACTCAATTTGATCACCTTGTCAAGCAACTTTTCCTCTGAGGTAGGCCTTGCCTTTGTCCCTGGTGGGATTGGGTCATGAATCCCACCTGCAGGTCCAAGCTGACCCAGATCCTGAGCCAGATGTGCAGAGACAGGAGATGAAAGAACAACAGCCTCATCATTCAGGGGGACACAAAATTAAATGTAAAAATTAGATGTCAACAGACCTGGTATGTGGACCACCAGGATTCATTCCTGTATTCATCCACTTAACCTTGTCTATTAGGCCCCTATTATATGACAGGCGAGTGCTCTGCATGGGTGATACAATGGCAAATGATCTAAAGGATGGTCAGACTCTCTTAGGTGGAGAAGCGATGGAAGAGCTTACCAGGAAACTAGCACAGAATGTGCACGAGTCCTGTGGCTGAAGTACAAGTAACTGGAGGCAGCATTGTTGGGTGGGTGGACAAGAGCTCAGTATGCAGGGCTTTATTGGCCTTGCTAGGAACTTCTGCCTTTCTCCTAAGGGTAGAGGGAAGCCACTTGAAAGGGGAATGCATGCAGGAGGACAAGCATGATCAGATTAATGTTTAAAAATCTGCTCCAGATACAGCTTGAAGGATTGCTAGGAAGGGGGTGTGGGGAGAGACAAAAGATGTGGGAGATCAGTTAGGAAGCTTTAACAGTAGTAGAGGAGGTAAAAAAAAATGGTAACAACTCAGACAGTGGGTGTGCTGCTTTGAATCTATTATGTACCCCAGAAAAGCCATGTTTTAATCCCAATCCAATCTTGTGGGAGCAGCAGTTTCTTTTAATCCTGATTCAATACTGCAGGTTGTAAACTTTTGATTAGATTATCCCCACAAGATGTGACACACCCAATTATGGGTGTGGGCTATGATTGGATGGAGATGTGACTCCACCCATTCCAGGTGGATCTTGATTAGTTTACTGGAATCCTTTAAAAGAAGAAACATTTTGGAGAGTCAGGAACAACAGAACTGACAGAAACTTCAGAGCAGAGCTCACAGGCAGAGAACAAAGACACGGATGCTTGGCGATGCTTGGATGCTTGCCATGAGATGTTAAGTGAGCCAGGACCTGGAGAGAGCAAGGGAAGCCAAAAGATGAAAGCCAACCCTGGAGAAGTAAATTGCGGAACCCCCACAGGAACAGAGGTTGAAAGCAACAGAGTCCAGGAGCAAGGGACGAGTAGATGCCAGCCACGTGCTTCCCAGGTGACGGAGGTGCTCCAGACGCACTGGCCTTTCCTGTGTGAAGGTAACTTCTTATTGGTGCCTTAACTCGGACACTTTCACTTTCTCAGAACTGTAACTTGTAACTTATTGAATTCCCCTTTTTAAAAGCCATTCCACTTCTGGTATATCACATTCTGGCAGCTTGCAAACTAACACACTGGATGAGGTAGAAAAGAGGAAAAAGGGATGGAGCTGAAATATTCAGGGGAGGAGGAAGATTATATGAGAAAGGAAAGCAGTTTTGTTCTTTCCTCTCTATTCTAGTCACTTCAAACTCTTAAATTTTAGACTTGGTTTTCTTTTTTGTCATTTATCTTTTCAACTTATATCTTAGTATAAGAAGATCAAAGGGAATTTTTTTAGAGACAATTCATATCACAATATGGATATGTTTACATATAACCCATACCAAAGACTCTGAAGTGGTATAAAGTCTGTACCACATGTAGGGCCTTAGAACATGGACTTGGCTGACAGATACTTAACTGCGTGATCTCAGACAAGCTGTTTAACCTCACTAAGCCTCAGCTTTACCCTCTATAAAATGGGGACAATAATAGTGTCCAACCCATTGGGTTGCTCTGAGAATTAACTGAAATAATTAGCCCTTAGCATAGAGCCTTGCATAATGAAATGCTCAGATGATATTGGCTAATATTTTTTTCACAGCTTTTAGCTGACTGTCCTTTATAAAGTTACCTGACACTCCTGTGGGCCTTCAGAGCCACTGCTGAGCACTGAATAAGCAGTTAGCTCAGGACAGACTTTTGCACAGATTGCAATGCCCCAGAAAAGATGGTTCTGCATATTCAATTTAATTTTGCCTATTTCCTCCCAAAGCTAGGCTCTGACTTCCGGACTGTGCTGAGCTTGTTGGAGAAGCACTGCATGGGGGAGTGAGGGGCGGGGGAGAGGACAGGAAGAGGACTGACTAGGAGAAAGAACATAAGGTGGAGCACAGGATTTCTGCTCCTGTTGGATAATTTTAGTGCTATTTTTACTGTAGCTCATTTTATTATAGGGCTCTAATTTATTTTCTTATTCCTCATCATTTATTGAACATTTATAAAGTGTCACACATTGTTATAGGTATTGGGGATACAGCAGTGAACAAAGTCACAGCTTCCCTGGAGCTTACATTGTGGTGGGGTATCTCTTGTTAGCAAAATTTTTTTCTCCTGAAATTCTGAGCTGGTCAAAATTGCCATCTCTAGAAAGAAATGAAAGGCACTAATTGAACACATTACCTGTTCTAGAGTCATATTAAAAAACAAGTCCTATTGTGTGGAGCTTACCGTTTTTGAGAAAATTCAGTTTGTATTTCTAAAGGAAGGGGAACCCAGAAATGCTAATAACTCCAATTAACACATGCACAGCATTTTCTGAAGTACAAAATTCTTCTTATAGTCCTCAAAATCTCCATGCATATGATGTATTGTTACCAGAGATGAAGAAACTGAGGCTAAGAGTTAAGTGATTTGACCAAGAGGAAGTGGAATTCAAACCCAAGGTTTGCTTCACATCCCATGCTTCATTTCTTTCTTTTATAAATCGGGCCTTATTTGCTCACTTGCAAATAAAGAAATTTGATGGCATTAGCTCTAAATGTGTGATATTTCTTTGGAAGTTAACTTGATATTGGTGTTTGGAACTCTGGTTAACAGGCTTTACAGTGAATACGTTTTTAGATAGACTAGTCTACATGGCATGTGATAAAGCTCAGTGGTTCCCACATGCCTGGTTATGGACATATCATGGACTATGAAGGACTTTTCTGAGAGACTACCCTCAGAAAAATGTGAGAAATAAGGGCAGTGTACTGGAATTTTTCATAAAGTTAACCAAATGCAGTTAATTTAAATTAAAGATTATTCCCCTCTCTTCATTAGTTTACCCAATTTTCCCTTTTGGAATAATGGTGATGGTAGGAGGTGGTTAGGCTTTAAAAAAATTGTTGCTACTTTGTAAAATAAAAAATTGACAACCCTTTGTCTATCTGTCAATTCCTTTTTTTTTTTTGTTCAAATGTTTTGTTTGGTGAATTTTTCCCCAACAGGCTTGGAAAACTTGATATAACTTACTTAATGAAAAACTGAAGTTCTGTTTCTGGCAATATGGAATATCAGATATTCAGAAAAATCCTTCTGGTACAAACCACCTAAAAAGGATAAAATAAAAAATATATATACTTTTAAAAATGCATAGTGGTATTGGCAAGAAAGAAAACTTCTTAGAGGCCAAAAAATGACAAGGAAAGCAGAAATACAGAAAAAGCCACATTTGGGAGAGAAGAGACAAATCTTAGGATCTGAGCATGGTGGGAAATTAGGTCAAAGACTCTTGCCTAAAGCTGTAGCTCCCAAAAGGTGATATATTCGGTGAATAGAGGAAATAGAAAAAAAATCTGCCTCTCAAAGAGTGCCCAGTAAATACAATAGCTGATCTGGCCCTTAGGATGCTGGGAAGGATATATTTCTCTTGAGAAATTAATAAAATTCTCATAAAATTGAGTGACTCTCCTTGGATTTAATGTTAGAATTCCCACTATTAACATGAGCTGAAAAACCACGCTGAGAATTAAAAATAACCTGGGTTGGGTAGTGCCTCCAAGTGCCTGGTAAGAGTAAACATGAATCCTCTCTGAAGGGATGCACCTTGATTCCTCAAAGTATTTGTACAGATATAATTCCAGGGAACGTTATGTTCAGCATTAGAA
Organism: Myrmecophaga tridactyla; assembly: GCA_004026745.1. NCBI lineage: Eukaryota > Metazoa > Chordata > Mammalia > Pilosa > Myrmecophagidae > Myrmecophaga > Myrmecophaga tridactyla. The sequence goes on from PVIY010013440.1 coordinate 42,789, forward strand.
ATCACAAAATAAATAAGGAAATAAGATGTCACAAGAAGAAATCAATAGAAACATCAAGCAGCATAATTAGACCCATAAAACTTCAGATATTAGAATCATTGGAAACACAATATAAAAAAGGTACTGAAAGTGTGCAATACTGCTAACCACATTTTTAAAAATGACCAATTAGAACTTGTAGAAATCAAAACTATAACCGCTGACATTTATAAGTTTCAGTCAGGCAGCTGTGAAGAGAATTAATAAAGTGGAAGATAGGCATAAATAAATAACTGAAGGTAGTATAGAGAAACAGAGAGGTTGAAAATATGGAAGCTAAATTAAGAAAGAGAGAGAGGATAAAGTGAGAAGGTACAATATATACATATCTTATTGGAGTTATAGGAAGTGGTAATAGAGATAATGGGGGAGATATGCATCCAAAGTTCTAATGGATGAAAATTTTCCAGAATTGATGGAATAAAGGCATTCTCAGTTTCAGATATCCTTATGAGTACCAAGCAGGATAAATTAGAAAACTATATCTAGACACTTCAAAGTAAATTATATTATATCAAAGATAAACAGATCTTGAAAGTCACAAAGAAAATAAAAAGCATCTCCAAAGGAATGATTATCAGCTGAGCGCTGACTTCCCCAACACCATCAATGGAAATGAAAGGTGAGATATACATTCAAAATCCTTCAATTACAAATATTTAACATGGCAAGTCAAATGCAATATTTAGAGAATTGCACCCCCCAAATGCCTACATCTTCTCAGCTTTACAAAAACACATTTTCACCTGTAATTAGAATGAACTTCCCACACACACTTGGAGTTTAAATATGGTCATTTTTCACCCTATTTTCTCCAATTAACCACTTGATTGCTCATATGTTCCACATGCCTCATTATCATGAAATTCAACTTCTTCTGAGAGCTCTCATACCCCTAAAATGGAATTTTCTAAGAACATTCGGTACTAACTCCAAACTGGGTTTTGCCAGATGTAGTGGGAATGAGATTTGGTCTGTTCATACCACCCAGGGCAGATATTTTTTCACTGCCACATGTACTGCAGTTGAATTTTCCCTTGAAAAAAATTCATGGATACTTGTCCACTAAGAGGACACCCTGATGAGTCCAAATCGTTGTATAATTGCAGTGATACCCACTTGTGGTCTCTTCAATTACAACTCTTTTCTAGGGACCAATGATAACCTCTCAGGGAGCAGTGTGTCACATCCATCATCACCACCGTTGCTTCCCCTCCTCCATCACTATCACTCTCAGATGCAGATTACGGTCCCTATTTCTCAGGGTGACCACCTTCCTTCTAATAAGGGAGGTAAAGTTTTAAAATCCTGTATTCACTTCTCCTAGGGAAATTAAGCCTGCTTTGTTTACACTTATATCAGGGAGACTATTCAATGGACTCTCACAGGAAAGAGATCTACTCAAGGTGAAACTGCCTCCTGAACCAATAGGGTCTTTTCAATTGCAGTCCATTTTCAGAAACTGACCTCAAATGGGCAGAAGCTCTGTATATTATGACCCAGCAGCTAAATTCTCTTGCTAACAAAGAGATAAAAAAAAAAACCTCAGAGAATCAGTCTCTGGTGGGGCATAATTTTTGGGTAAACTATCACAAAGAAATGCCTGAACACAGTTTACCTAAGTGTTATAGGTTAGCTTTTGTGAACATTCCACTCATTGATTCCTAAATAGGGAAAATATTTCTGATAGTGAATGATTTCCAGTGAAACAATGTTAATAAATAGCCGCATACATTGTGAGATTGCACACAGGCAAATCCTAAGGTATGATCTGAAGATATCAAATCTGTTTTCCAGTATAGGTATGACTATTAGAAGCTCCACTTCTCTTCATTACAAATACTAGTATATATGATGACGTCTGAAAGCAAATCCAGTACAACAAACCACATTCATTCAGCAGCACACATTTAGAAATAAGCTGTAGTCAGCAAACTGTGTGTGTGTGTGTGTGTATACATAAAGTACATTAACAGCAATTAAGGAGACTTCCTTGTGACCAACTCCAAGGAGATAAAAACCCGACATCTAAAACCAAACCACTTGCAAAAGGGCATTTCTAAGTTAGCACGATTTTATAGAAAATCCTATTGTTCATTGAAAAGCAGCCTATGCTGAATCCTCATTTTTTACATGTATTACTTTTCATGCATGTTTCCTCATCTTTTTAAAACTGTCATCATTTATTAAATATAATCAGGATGTTCTGGCTCTTTGGTTTGTTTGTTTTTTTTTTAAAGGCATAAGAAGATCAGGACTTTAAAAAACCCTGTAAAATTCATGCTTTGTAAAGAATAATAGAAGTCACTTTTATTCAAAGCTTCCAGTCTCATTTTATTAAAATATTTTAAACATTTATTGCAAAAATAATACGTGCTCTTTGTAAAAAATGCAAACCACACAGAATATAAAGTAAACACTGAAAGTACTCTACAAACCACCCTAGTCCATCACATTTTCTGCAGAGAGCTATTGCCTATGGTTCTGTGCTTATCCATACAGATCAGATTTACTTCCTACAATGTGTGCTTTTACCTATCACTGTATGTTGGGGATTTTTTATATCAGTACATGCAGAGATAGCTTATTATCGCATAGTGTTTCATAAAATAAAGTACTATAGTTTAACTATTCCCTTATTGATGGACATTTAGGTTGTTTTCAAGGTTTCACATAAAAATCACAGTAATTATTCCTTGTATGTATATCTTTGCACATTTCTAACAATATTCTTCTAGGATAGATTTCTAGAAATTGAATTAACAAGTCAAAGATCTACATATTTTACATTTTTAATACATTATACTTATTAAGAATTTTTTTTCTGAGTTTTTCATTAGTTTGCTAGCTGTGCATTTTTATTTTGTTGGTTGCAGTTCTAATTCAACCTGCAGAAACCTGCTGATGTGGCCTAGAAAAAACCCCTTTTCAGAGGACTAAAGAAGCTGAGAAACCATGGTCAGAGGAGAGAAGTTGGGCTCACCTGGGAAAGCCACCCAGCTACATGATCATCTCCATATTCCTGAGAAAATGAATCAAAACAAACAAGTAAAACAAGAACTAGAAAAAATGAGAGTGCTTGATGTCCTAAACTAGATGAGTTTTTTTTTTAAATTAAAGCCTTAAAGTTATAATTGTGCATAAAATGTGTCCATTTGTATGCATTTTTAAATCTCCTTAAATACTTAGAAAATAGTTTTATGGATGGTATTTTTAATATTCTAATCTCTTATAAATTTAAGTATTTTATGACTCAAGCCTTCCCATTTCTCACAACAGTCATGCTCCTCAACAGTAGAGACAATGTTTTAGAACTGAGAATGCTCTCAATAAATGTTTACAGCGGTGCCCTCAACCATCCAAATTTCACTAAAGTGAATCTATATAAAAGATGAATACAGGGCAAAGTTCTTTTTACCTCTCAGACACTCCCCAAATAAAGAATGAATGCCAATTTTTCACGTCCTTGACAGAAAAGTCTGAAAGAAGCCACGTGTGCATTTCTTTTTTTCTTTTCCACAGCCTCCCCTCCTCCTCCTTGTTCTTTTAAAACTATTCCTGAGATGACTGTGTGATATAAACTAAGGGGGGGGGGGCTATGGCTGAGGTTTTTCTAAGCACATATTAACCAACACATCTTTCTCCTGGATAAATTTGCAGATGCTGAGTAAGATATTTCCTTTGGCCGAAGATTGTCCTCAGCAGTCATATTCAAAAGGTCTTTTTCCAGTATGAGTTCTCAGATGGTGACTGAAGTGGGCCCATCTGCAAAAGGCCTTCCCACATATCTTACATTCATAGTTTTTGTCCAGTATGAATTCTTCGATGTCGAGTGAGGGATGAGCTACAAATAAAGGCTTTCCTATATTCACGGCATTCAAAGTGCTTTTCTCCATTGTGATTCCTTGCGTTAAGGGAGAGAAAAGCTGTCACAAAAGGCTTTCCCCACATTATTTGCACTCAAAAGTTTCTTCCACAGTGTGGATCTTATTATGCCGGACAAAAGTAGACCGGTAGGCAAAGGCTTTTCCACATTCACTGCACTTATAGGGCTTTTCTCCAGTGTGACTCCTCATGTGTTGAGTGAGGGAATAGCTACAGGAAAAGCCTTTTCTGCATTCTTTACACTCATAAGGCTTCCCTAGAACGTGGATTACAGTGTGTCGGTAAAAATCAGAGTGGTAGGTGAAGGCTTTTCCACATTCACTGCACTCATAGGGCTTCTCTTCAGTGTGACTCCTCATGTGCCGATTTAAGGAAGAGCTGTAGTAAAAGGCTCTCCCACATTCTTTGCACTGATAGGGTTTTTCTCCAGTGTGGGTCATATTATGGTGGACAAAGACAGAGTGGTAGTTGAAGGTCTTTCCACATTCCTTGCACTTATAGGGCTTCTCTCCAGTGTGAATCCGCTGATGGGATGAGAGGTGTGACTTACGGTTGAAGGCCTTCCCACATTCAACACACTTATAGGGCTTCTCCCCAGTGTGAATCCTCATGTGTCGAACAAAGTCGACCTTCTTATGAAAGCCTTTTCCACACTCCTGGCACTCATAACGTTTCAGTCCTGTATGAGTCTGCTGATGTCTAACAAGGAGGCAATCCTTGTTAAACACTTTCCCACATTCCTCACATTTGTTGGGAGTCATCCCTTCATGAGTCAAGGGATCTTTACTTGGTCCCTGTGAATCATATTCGTGGGCAGCATCTCCTGAAGAGACTTGCTCCTGCAAAACCTCTGTGTGCCGACTATTAGCTGTCCCCAAATCACTGTGCTCAGGATTTGTCTTCCTAAAGAAGGTCTGCTTCTGAGAGACTGTCCCTGGCCTCAGGTGCCCTTTCTGCATCTCCCATGGCCCATCTTGATCCATGGTCCCAAGCTGGAGGACCTTTTGGTTCCCCTGAGTCAGTCTTCCCCGGAGCAAGGCTCCCTAAGACAAGGCTGGGGGAGAAGATGGCTGAGAAGTAGCCAGTCACGGGTTTGCTTTATCACCTGGTCAGGAGCTTTGGCAAAGGTTTCTCTTCCCTTTTCCCTCACCTGTGCTTCAGCTGGTAAAACAACTCTGGTTTGGAAAGTCCCCTACCCCAGGAGTTAGCAGGTCTCCGGCGTTACCTCCCAATACAGGGTCCTTTAGGCCAGGTCCAGCTGCTCCTACTCTTCTTAACGAAAGATCGCTGTGTGTCAAGTGCTCAAATATCACCAACACAGCCGCTGCAGGTCCCGCTGAAGCCCAGCAATGAATGTAGTAAAACAAAAGACCACGCTGCAGCGGCATCCGCCTGCGCAAATGGCCTCTCCGACTTCAGATACCAGAGAGCACCGCGCGCACTGCCAGGACTACAAGTCCCAGAGGTCTCAGGTCCACTTTTTTTTTTTTAACCACTCTAGGAGGGGGGATTTAATCTTCGGTTGCACGTAAACAGGCACTTTAGGAAGTTAATCGCGGGAGCCTGTGTATTAGTAAACTCTGGATAATCGCTGCGCCTCAGAATTGGGCGGAGACACGAGACTTCCAGAGACTTGGAATTTAACCAGGTGTCTGATACCAGTTGCTGCGTCAGGGAGAGCCTTCCAACATGCGTACAAACATGCATGTAAGGATTTTGGCCTGCAGGATTTGAGAGAGAAAGAGCCTTACTTATCTGACAACAGCAAATAGTACCCAGAGTCTGGGCATTACAGTCAGTCCAGTCAAAGTACCTAGTGTTGGAGAAGGCTTGGAAATTCAGGATCTCTTTTGTGTTGCTGATTGTACTATAATTAGTGATACCACTTTGAATAAGTTCAGCTCCGCTTCATAAAGGTCTTCCCATAGAGAAGCGTTCCCATATATTATCAGGAGACATGTACAAGAATTCTCACAATACCGAACACCTAAAGAAAGTCCGGGAAAGAGTACGAATTAAACGGGGTTCGCCTCCTAGTGCTTGGTCTACTGCTCGGGGGTTGGGTGGTACCGAGATGTAGAATCCTCAAAATTAAGGACCCAGCAGCGCCAGGACCCTTTGCAATGGGAAGAGGCAGGAAGGCAACGGTGTAGAGGGTAGTGACAGTAGTTTGAGCAGGCTCCTGGCTAACCCTTCCCTTACTGGAGCAGAGGTAGAGTATTAAGGAGAACAGAGGATCTTGAAACTGGGAGAGGGAGGAACATTTGAAAGTCAGTGATAAGTCCTGGGAACAGGAGGATTGATGGGACCATCTACTCCTCTTTCATCTTCCTGGAAGCTGTTTGGAATGTTCTTCTCTGGGGAATCTGGGCAGTTCAAGAAGAGAGACCTAAAGAGGTTGACATTGTAGGTCTCTCGGTGAAAAGGCCTGGCAGGTTGACTTTCAGTGAATACTTTAAATTCTGTTTTATTTTTCTGTCTTTTGTGTTTGCCAGAACCTCCATGTTAAAGAGAAGGGGTGATGGCAGATGCCTTTTCATTGTCCTGATTTTAAAGAAAATGCTTGTAACATTTCACAATTGAAAATGTGTTTCGTATAGATTTTTGATGGTAGTACCTGCTAGATCATTTGCATAATATATATATTATCAAAATATGTATTTTAGGTTTGGAAGCATGAAAGGTCAGATAGACACACTACCTAGGAAAACACCTAAAGTGTTTTCTCTCCCAAAGGATTTGGTGGAAGTCTGCACGGTCCGTATACAAGGATGGAAGCTCAGATGCATTTTCCAGACACCAGGATCCTCCCCAGAATGGGAGGCCGCAGTGGATGGCACTGTCAAAGGAGCCCTTCAAGGATCAGGCAGCTAGACATGAGCTGCTTTGGAAATGTGCTGGACCGTCTTACCTGGGACAAGTGCCCCCATCAATCTCATAAAGCCAAACCTTTAATGACAGAATTCTGTTCAATAGAGGTTCTCAAACTGTGGGTCCCTAGTTGTGTTGCTTTTCAGAGTTCAAAAAAGGCTGACCACTGAATACCTGCATCATAACAATGATAATGTGAACAATTACAAAATGAGTTAGACTTGCTTCTCAGAAAAGTATAAACTATTTTTCAATGAATTTGTCTTTTAGTACATATTTTTAATGAGATGTAGCAATTTCCAAAATGTCAAATACTTTCAATTATTTGAGCTGTCAATAGCAATGCGTCTAAGGAACCTGAATATCTCAGCAAGAAGTTGGAATAAATTAGGTCACATAGAGTTAAGCCCAGAATTTGTTATCTGGGGGTCCTCAGGAGGCTTCTCACAAGGGCTCCTCTGTCATTCAGGGCTGCTGCAGGTGACATAATCATCATGACTGTAGATTGTCACCTGCAATTGGGGTGTCTTTGGATTCCCCCATGGGCAGCATGCCCCCATCACAGCTATATACGTACTTCCAGACATTTGCCACTTCTAAGTTTTAGGGAAAAAGAGAATGCTCCTTTCATTAAAAGGAATAATTACAAGGGGGAAAGTATAGTGTCTTCAACAAGTGGTGTCGGGGACAACTAGACCCATAGGCAAAAGAAAAATGTTGGATCTTTACCTCATACTCTACACGAATATGAACTGAAATTGCATCTTAGACCTAAAGTAATATGTAAAAGTGTAAAACTCTTAGAAGGAAACATAGGAAACATTTTTTGATCTTGGGTTAGATGGTAGTTTCTTAGATATGAAATAGATAAATTGAACTTCATCAAAATAAAAAACTTTAGTGCATCAAAGGACACCATCCATGAAGGCAAAAGACAACCCCCAGGATGAGAGAAAATATTTGCAAATCATATATGTGATAAGGGATTATACCTAGAATATACAAAAAACACTTACAATACAATAATCTAAGGAAAATCTCAACAACAAAAAAAATGAGCAAAGGATTTGGACAGACCTTTCTCCAAAAAGGATTTACAAATGGGCAATTAGCACATGAAAAGATGCTCAACATTATTGGTCATTAGGGAAGTGCAAATTAAAGCCACATTGAAATACCACACCACACCCTCTAGAATGGCTGTACTCAAAAGACAGACAATAACAAGTGCTGACAAGGATGCAGAAAATGGAACCCAATACAATGTTAATTGAAGTGTAAAATGGTGTGCCACTTAAAAAAAAATTGGCAGTTCCTCAAAAATTTAACTCAGAGTTACCAAGGGACCCAGCAATTCTATTTCTAGGTATAGCTAAGAGGAAAGAAAACATGTCCATGCAAACATCTGTACACAAATGTCTACAGCAGCATTATTCATAATAGCCACAAGTTGGAAACCCCTCAAATGTCCATCAACTGACAAATGTATAAACAGAATGTGAACTATTCATTCACTGGAATATTATTCAGCAAGATGAACACTGAAAAATTACACTCAAAAAAGTCAATTTTGAGAGAACACACATTGTACTTTTCCATTTAAATGAAATGTTTAGTAAAGCAAGTCTATTTTTGAATTCACTAAACCCTTACAGAGATAGAAAAGTAGGGCTGGGGATCAGGTGATGAGGACAGTTTGGTGTTTTCTTTTGGGGGTTAAGAAGAAGGTACTAAAATTAAATTATGATGATGATTGCCCAATTCTGTGGATATATTTAAAAAACAGTGAACCATGCACTTTTTAAAATGGGTGACTTTTATGTATGTGAATTATTTCTCAATAAAGGTGTTTAAAAAACAAGCAAACAAGCAATAAAAAACAATGATATGACAACATTTCACTTCAGACATACGGAAAAGTATAGGCAATAACATAATGACCACCCATAAACTTACCGTGCAGCTTAATAAACAAAATCCTTCAAATGCATTGAAAGCTGCTGTATACTTCTTCTTGATACAATTCACCCCACTTCATCTCTGAAATAGACTAGGTTGTTTATCCTTAGAAGTGAACTTGATGTTCATCATCTCCTTGCATGCTTTTCTACTTTTGCTAGATTTATATCTAGTCTTAAACAAAATATACTATTAATATTTGTCTATTACTCTTACTTTTTTTTTTTTGCATGGGCAGGCACCAGGAATCGAACTCAGGTCTCTGGCATGGCAGACAAGCACTCTGCCACTGAGCCACAGTGGCCCACCCTATTACTCCTACTTTTAACATTTCCAAAGTGTAGGTTATTTGGTTTTAAGTAACACCTTGTATAGAATATCCACAATACTTCCCCAAGCACTGAAAGAGGTACAGATCATTTTGCCTGCAGCACTTTGGAGAGTCTAAATCCGTCAAAAAGGACACAATTCTCCAGACATGTGTACAGAGGTACACCCTCTATGCAGATAAAGTCCTACAGGGTCACACAGAAAATCTAGCTTCGTAGAAACACAGTTGCTCTAATACAGCTACTTGTCTACTTCTTTTAAAAGACTTTCTATATGATTAACTTTCCACTGGTGAGCCCTGTGTTTTACCTATCTTATAAAAGTGTATGCTTTATCTTCTAGATCTGTTCTGCTGGCAGTTAGCAGAAACAGAATATTCTCATCATTTAGTCTTTGAATCTATTACTTGAACCAAGTCATAGCCACAAAGGATCCCACTTGTGTCATCAAGAAGATCTAGAGGAAGGGCATTTCCACTGGGAAATCTCTGAGCGCTATAGGATGTCTTTGGATTTCTCTCCCATCTGGCTCTAAGTCCTTGATGGGCTCACCTGTACTGAAAAGCCTAGAGTCTCTTGCAAATTCATCCTCTAAAAATGTGTAGGTCAGCGAGGTCTCCCTTCACAACATGCATCTCCACATCTGTGTAAAGTTCAGTGGAAGGAGATGAGTGGACCCAAAGCCTTACTGTGGAGCTTCTCCTTCCTCTCCCCTTTCATTCATTGTTGGTTGAGGGGAGGCAAAATAAGGGGCCAGGAGGAATTCTTGGAAATGGGAGAGAGCTAGGTGACTACCCAGCCTTGCTCAGATAATCTTTCCTGCTACGATGACCCTCTCCCCAAGCTGCCTGATGGGGTAGCCATTCCTGCCTTCACCAAATCCCACAGATACCTCGGATCCAGCCAAGGCCACTCCTCCTCCCTTCGTAGGCAGCCTGTGAAGTAGCTCTTTAAATGCTTCTGTAATGAGATAGTGGAGAGAGAAACTGGAAAGGCTTTTGGGCCCTGGACTCTTGACAACTGGGTCTCAGGACAGGCAGGCAGACAAATGAAAATCAAAATGGTGATTTCTAAAGAGACTGAAGTGGCTGATATATCAATTGTGGTGTATATATTTTTGTCCCAGAGGAGAAAATAAATCAAGCTCTGTAGAAAGGAAAGTCTTCAAATGGTTTTAGCTGTGATTAAGAACAGTCTGGGTGTGATAAGGGAGACTGATTGTCCCCCACCTCCATCCCAGGTTCCTGGGGTGTGGGAGGGGAATAGGAGCAGAAGACTGTATTAAGGCAAAAGTAAACAAAAGCAAAAACAAACAAACAAAAAAACAACCACTAAATCTCCCAGGCACTTCTGATGTTCAGTCATGTTCTAGAAGCTTATTAACTCAATGATCATTTCCCTTCCTGTGGAACAGGCTTCTTGAAGTTCTCACTGTTTTCCAAACTCACCTGTATCTTCCTTCAAATCCTTGCCTTTATCTTCTCTCTCCCTGGAATGCTTTTACTCCTTCTTGAAGCATACAAGGCCCAATTTTCCTTGAAAACACTGACACTCCCTGATTCCCATTGATAGAAATAAATTCTCCTCTGTATTCTTTATTCCATATCAACATTTTTCACTTTCTATCTGTTGCTAAAGCCAATTGTGTGTGCAGCTTAATGCTTTACCCAGACTATAAGCTCTTGAGAGCAAGAATTCCATCTCGGTATCTCATAGAATAGGAAACACGGTGACTTACATATAGTGAATGAGTGAATATACGTCTTGTCTAATTTTATCATTTTATAACTCTCAAAGGAAGATGTTTAATACACTTCTGACCCACTATGAGAACAATAAGAATGAACTGCCCACTCAGAATTTTTTCACCATAGCTCACTGCTTCAAACAACATTAAGCATAGCAAGCAAAAAACTGAAACACAAAACCCATTAAACTTATTCTTTCATTTTCTGTTTTGGGATCCACCTCACTTCCCTTTGTGTGTGACAGGTGTTTCTGCCTGGTGGGAGAACAGTCCACTTCCCAAGTAAAAGCAAATTGCTACTCTGGCTGCTGTTTTAGGGCCAGTTTCCCCCCTTTTCTTTTTGCAGCTGGAAGTTTCCTCTGGGCCCTAATGCCACTGCAGATGAGCTCAACACCTACCCCTTGGATACCCAGGGTGGGTTGTGAAGCTCCTCTCCCCTTGGTCGTTTCTGTAGGGAAGGATGACATCTTGTTTTTTATCAGAAAATATTCTATATGACTGGAGGTTTCCTATGTATTTCATGTCTGTCATTTGCTGACAGGCTGCTTGACTCCTCAACTGTACATACCAGTAGATTGTCGTTATTCATGGTGGTTATGTTCTAGAAAGTCTGCATGAATGCTGAATTTGCAAAGACTGAACAATTGCTTCTAGGGGAAATATAAGGTTAGATTCCTGTGAGCCTCTGGTCAAAACATTTTTGCCAACTGATTAATATATAACTTTGTTTTATATGTGTTTCTCCTTGAAGAATATTACTTAATATATATTGTTGATTCATTTACATTGGACTCATGGCCAATAACACTATAACTCATGCCTGAATGAAGATTATCATGCAATATATTTTCTGTAGGGCACATCACAGCCTTCTTGCACTTAGGGAGGCTAGACAGCACTTCATACAGTGAAATGACTATCAAAAAGCACAGAAAATGCAAAAATGTGGCATTAAATATACCACAAAAAGAAAACGTGCTTGTAGTATGAGAGCTGAAACAAGAAGGAAGGGCATCACCTTGTTTTTTTTTTTTTTTCATGGGCAAGCATTGGGAATCAAACACAGGTCTCTGGCATGGCAGGCAAGAACTCTGCCTGCTGAGCCACCATGGCCTGCCCATCACCCTATTTTGACCTCAGCTGGAAACATGCATGTCAGGCAGCTCAACGTTTTCACCATGAGAACAATACAAGGATTGATTTGGAAGTTACACATAAACTTTAGCAAGTAGATGAATTCACAAACATGAAATCTGAGAATAATGAGGAGTAATTGTATATAATGGAATGAAACATGTTTCCCATTATCAGGCTAATAGCAAAACCCATGTTGTCATGGGGAGGTCAATGGCTCACTTTGATATCACACTAGAAAGATTCAGGAATAGGAAAAAGGGAGAAAGCTCCATTGTCTCTTGGGCTGAAAGGGTTTGGTGAACTCAACTTGGGGAGGTCTAGGTGTGAGATAGGACTGCCTTGTTGAATGACCTAGGGACATTCACTTCACTCCCATTCAGCTTCTTCATCTGTAATATAAGGGATTAGATCAGATTGGCCAGCTCTATGAATAGAGCTGACCACTTTTAGACTATCTCAGCCTGCAGTGTGATGATAGGATTGTGGCTTCAGGTGTAATCAATTTATAAATCTCAGGGAAGGTGGGGAAAATTAAAAAGATCAGGCTGAATGAAGCAGAATTTGTGAGTTCAAGAACCTGATTGCATTTATAATTCTAACTTGGAATTGAAAGAGCAAATATAGTTGGACTCCTGGGCTTCATTTTAATGCAATATATTTCAGGATTCATCATCTCAAAACCCTTGACTCCTTTGCTAAAATGTGAGGTCCAAGTCTGAGCGGTCTTTAAGTGCTTAGATATGGGTGATAATGCCATTCCTAAGAACTCATTAACTAACTCCTCCCATTCCCATTTTTCCCAACAAGCTATGGCCAACCATAAAGCATTGGCTAAGATATGGAAGGAGGAGTCTTGACTATAGCCCACACCAAACTATAAGTGCAGGAGCTCTCAAGCCATGTTTTCCATTCTTGGCTGTCCTAGATTTTGGCCATAGCTGCTTCTTATTTTCTTGTCCAATAATAGCTACTCCATACTGTTGCCCAAAGTTGCCATGTTTGAAAACTTCTATGGATGTCTAAACACTGTGCCCATTGCTATTTGGGAACTTCAGTGGTCCCTCTACAGATTTTGCAGCTTTCCTTCAACAAGGAGAATAATTGGAACTCTCCTGGAGATGTCTTAGTGCTTTTTTCTTTATCTTGGATAAAGGTAAGACTGATTACTGTGGTGTGCTTTGCTCTGGAATTAGCCTTATGAAGACAGTTCAATTTATTCCAGCCTCCTCTCTTTCCTCAGACTCTTCAGTTTTATAGATTTTTATTGTGCCCAACAAGGAAGACAGTTGGAATCTCTTCCATAGTAGTTAGTAGAAAAAACTTTACACATGCAGAATATATCAATAGTGAATCAATATCCAGAGTATATCCAAGAAGTCCAAAGCAGGCCCTCCTTGGTAACCTTCTCTTCTATATTCTCCATAGTAGGGGAGTGTTTTAGTTTGCTAAAACTGCCAGGATGCAACACACCAGAGACAGATCAGCTTTTAATAAGGGGATTTATTTAGTTAAAAATGTATAGTTCTTCAGAGAAAAGTCAGCTAGCTTTCATCTGAGTTTCTCCGTCCCATGGGAAGGTGCACAGCAACATCTGCTGGCCTTATCTCCTGGCTTCTGGGTTCCAACAGCTTTCCCTGGGGTAATTCCTTTCTGTAGCTCTAAATGTCTGGGCTGAGCTGTGAGTGCTGAGATGAGGATTGCTGAGCTGCTGAACTCTCTTCTGACCTCTCTCTTTTAAGCCTCCAGCTAATTAAATTAAAACTCACTCATTGAGGAAGGCAGTCCCCTTAACTGACCGCAAATGTAATCAGCCATAGATGAATTTCACAAACTGATGATTTAAGTCCACAGCAACAGAACAACAGGACATCATCACCTGGTCAAGTTGATACCTGAACCCAACTACCACAAGGAGTATATATCCTTTTTTGAAACAATCCAGCAGGGCTAATTCCTATAATTTCTTAAACAGCCTATTTTATTTATTCATCAAAGCTTAATGGATGGACTTCTACATCTGACGAAGATAAAATAGCTCCATTTACAGTAGTCCTCTCTCTTACAACTACTTGGACATAATGCAACAAATACAGAAAAACTCCAAAAGGTGGGAAGAAAAAGTTGAAGTCCTAGGACCTCAGGACTTGAGGGATGACACGACATTGTGTTGCCTGGGTTTACTTTTTGTCTCCAATGTATCCTAAACTGCAGGAGCTAGTGATGCCTGAAACTTGGAACCTCCAACAGGCTAAGACAGAAAAGGCCCCCAAGACAATCCTGCTCGCTCTAGCCACAGGATCAGGAAAAGAGCAGTGTAACAAAACCAAAAACTTTCTGATAATACCAGGCCCGCTCCAGTGAAATACAAAAGGAAAAACAATTATCAATTTGTGATGACTGTTGTGTAAAGTGCAAGACTGAATGAAAAGAGATGAGACTGAAGATGTAGGTAGGGCTATGTCACAGGGGACCTTGAGTGTGATATTAAGTGTCTTTTTAAAGAATTTGTGGAATTTATTTTGCAATTTAAGGAAACTACAGGGTGTTTTAAAGAAAAAACAGGTTCAAATTTGTGTTTTAGGTGGATTACTCTAAGGTTAAGTGAAGGCTATTGCAGTATTCCAAGTGAGAGAGGATGAAAACTTACATTCAGGCATTGGCATTGGAGATGAAATTCCAGCAATTTAAGGGGTAAATTTGGCAGGACTTAGTAATTGGATATTGGGGATGGTGGTGAAGATAAAATAAGGTGACAAGGATGATTTCTAGCTTTCTAATTTGGATAACTAGATGGATGGAAATGCCAACAACTGAGATAGAACAACAGGAGGAACACATTTGGGTGCTGGAAATGTTGTGTTCAGCATTAAACATCATGAGTTTGAGGTGCTTGTGGGTCATGCAGGGAGAGAATCTACCGCTGGCCCCATGCCATACAGGTGTGAAAGGAACTGTGGTGGCAGAAGTCGACTAGCACCTCATTAACATGCCTCTGCCTCTGGGTTCCCAGTCATATGCAAATCAGCTGGCGGTCATGACTCACATAATTTTCCCCCAGAGTCATTTGGTTTACCCCGGCCTTTCAGTCGTGTTCTTTCCATGGGCTACACATCTAAGCCTAGGATTTTTCTTTTTTTTTTCAAGTCCCCATCAGCCAGTACCTACGTAGCACATTTAATTAGATCAAATTAATGCACACGCATGAGCTCCTGTTTTAACTTGGGCTCTTAGAACGGCGGTAAGGGTTTTTAAAGGCCATCCAAATGGGGGCAACCTCACGCTCTCTTTCCCTTGCAAACAATCTCCTCTGATCTCTGGCTACCTAGAAAAAGGATGAGTCACTTCTGCTAGAGAGCTGGAAAGGACACCATGAGCGCTGAGTTTTACACGGTGAGTTTGAGAGAAGGGAACTTTTGCCTACAAAAGAATAGT
The DNA here is from genome assembly GCA_004026745.1 of Myrmecophaga tridactyla. Classification (NCBI taxonomy): domain Eukaryota; kingdom Metazoa; phylum Chordata; class Mammalia; order Pilosa; family Myrmecophagidae; genus Myrmecophaga; species Myrmecophaga tridactyla. The sequence goes on from PVIY010013440.1 coordinate 58,188, forward strand.
GGTAGCACTCTGCCTACACTCACCTCTCAAGTTCTATTACTGTCACCACGGGGGATTGGGTGAGACCTGGAGGGGAGGTTCACATGGTCTCTCTATGCCAGTGAAAACAGACCTCTCACAGGACATCACTGCTGATACCCTGGAGCCCCTCCTCCATGGAAAAAGGGAAGAACAGCACCTTTCTTAGTGATACACTCACTTACAAGGAGATTTCAAAATAGGGAAGGGGAATAGATCTTCCTATGGTTTTAAAGTCCTATGTCTCCCCAGGATCCAGCATCCAAATTGTGCCTAAGGGATGGGAGCTAGGATGGATCCAAAAGACACATTTCATTCAGGATCTGATGGTGGTGGATATTCTGAGAACTGAAGCTTTCTTCCTAAATCAGACTGGCAGAGCCTTGCACTGTCTTCGCTTAGGGAGACATCTCTCTGGGACTTTTCAGTTCCTCCTGCAAATGGGCTTCTGGCAGGTCTGCCCCATCGTGTGACAGACAAATTTTATAACACAAAAGAAGGCCCAGGATGGGAAGAAGGCAAGTGGCATACAAGTTATAAAATATTAGTTCTGAGGTGAAGAGCTAAGGTCTGAGCCTCCAAAAATAGCTCAAAAAGAAAGAACACAAGGACTTACAAAGTAGTATCTTCCAGAACAAGAAGAAGAGATGAAGTCAGAATAGAAACTGTGGGAAATCAGGATTTCCTATGACCAGAAACAGCAGCCAAGGTAATGAGAAAGAATCTATAAAGTTAAGTTGGAGTGTTTGAACCACTATTAAGAAATGAAAAGGATTTATGAGGTCAATGGCAGGTAGAGATTGGGAGGGCCCATTTGTTTGGAGCCACCTCCACCAGACCTCAAGAAGGCAGAAGACTCAGTGGGTTAAGAATAACTTTAAGGGCAGGCCATGATGGCTCAGCAGGCAGAGTTCTTGCCTGCCATGCCAGAGGACCCACGTTCAATTCCTGGTGCCTGCCCATGTTAAAAAAAAAAAAAAAAAA
>PVIY010013441.1:0-59191 GCA_004026745.1 Myrmecophaga tridactyla
TGTTAATTTTTTTAATTAATAAAAACGAAAAAGAAAATAAAAATAAGTCAGAAGGAGCTTAGCTCAACTCAGCTCAGGAGCTTAGAACTGAGACAGACCCAAATATTTGGAGACACAGAAAGGATATACCTCAGGGGAATCCATTTGAAACTGGGAGATGGGAGAGAATGCCAGAAGTACCAGTGCACTTTCCTATGTGACAGAGGAACCCACTAGGTACTGTAAATTTGTCACTTAATAAATACCCCTTATAAAATCCAATTCTTTTCTGGTGTGTTGCATTCTGGAAGAGTTAGCAAACTAAAATAATTGTCCTTCATAAGGATAAAAAGGTTTAAATTGACAGGAAAATATACCATTTATAAATGCATACAAATCTAGTAGCAGGGCTTTTGAAAAGTGATAGAAGTATAGTATTTCAAGGAACTGGATATTTTCTTACAATTCTGTCAGGAATTAATAGATTAAACAGAGAAAATAAGCAAATATATTGAATATTTGATCACTGTGAATAATAAATAATGATTTTTCCTAATGCCTTTATACAGAACAGTATAAACAACAGCAAATTGCTTGCTTTTTCCCATGCACTTAAGCAAATGTAGGCACAAGAGGGAAAAGGAAAAGTAAGAAACTATAGTAATACTGTCATTTGCAGGGATGACCAGAGAAGAAGGGTGGAGGAGATAGTTGTGGACTTGTTAAGATGATGAGGCATAGAATTTGCAGACAGAATGAGAGTAGAAGGAAAGCAACAAATCAAGAAAGGTAGAAAAGCTTTCACAAGAACCCCTGTCAAATGGAGACCCTGTACTTGGAAAGCAAGAGCCAGAGAATGAATGAATTCCTGTAAGGAACTAAATAGAAACTGGTATTAACAACAGTAACACATAGAAGAGAAGGAACCCAGAATACCACAAGTTGAGACTTTATGTGGATAAAAAAATTTATTTAGCTTTTTCCCAGATAACTCTGGGGTGGTTCAAGGGTAGCACAGTGGTATAATTGTATGCCAGCCAGGAAGTCTGGGCTCAATTCCAGGACCTTGAACTTCACCCTCCTCCCAAATAAAAACCTCCTTTGTTGCCTAGGTGACTCTGGAATTTATCAAGGCATCACACTAACTTTAACAAACCAACAAGTTCTCACAGTCTATTTAATGTTCCATGTAATCATGTATTCAAATATGCTAACCACATATTTGGTTAACCACAAGATTATCCATTCCCCTGTTAAGGAAAAGTGTTAACCAAGTTAAATACTGTGCTGGTTTGAATTTGTGGACCCCAGAAAATCCATGTCCTTTAATCCCCATTCAGTATTGCTGGTTGGGAGTTTTTAAACTATCTGTGGAGATGTGACCTACCCAATTGTGGGTGGCAGCTTTTGATTGGATGATTTCCATAGATATGTGCCTCCACCCATTCAAGGTCAGGTGGTTTACTGGAGCCTTTTAAAAGGGAACCATTTGGAAAGAGTACAGAGCCCATGCAGCCAGAGAGCTTTGGAGATGAGGACAAACTCCCCCAGGGGAGCTTCATGAAACAAGAAGCAGGGAGAGGATGCTAGCAGATGGCACCACGTTTTCCTTTTTCATTTGAAAGAGAAACACTGAATATCATTGAAGATATCTTTCCCTAGATGCCTTAGATTGGACATTTCTGTAGCCTTGCTTTAGTTAGAACATTTTCATGGTTTTAGATCTATGGACTTACAACTTAATAAATTTCCCCTTTTAAAAGCCATTCTTTTTTTCTGGTATAATGCTTCTGGCATCTATCAAACTAGAGCAGATGCCTAAATAAATTTTTCTCCATATTGTTTATCAATAGATGTACCCTCAGGACAAGCTTGTGCACTGCAATTGACACTGTTATTCACCAAGAAGAACAAGCAAATCACCCCTAACACAGAAGAAATTTTAAAGGCTGTGAAACCACAGGCATAGGTTGTTGGAAAATCTGGATATACAAAAATAGTAAGGTCCATTTAAATGCAACTCCAACAGCCAGGTATTGTAAAACTCAATAAATAATACAGAGTTAAACTAAAATCAAGAGAAAGAATTGATCCATCAATACAGTATGTAAATGATCTTAATTGCAATTCATACCAGAAAAGAATGAAAAATTATTGTTGAAAACAGGGAGGTTGATATATCTATATTTCTGTTTTTTGTGCATCTAACTTTCTATTTGAGTCTGTCTGTTTTTTTTCTCATTGCTCATCCTTTGGGTGTAAAGTCTAGAAACCCAACTCTTATCAAAAGATTCGTAAGATATTTCCCTACATTTTTGTCTAAAAGTTTTATGGTCTTAGCTCTAATGTTTGGGTCTTTCACCCATTTTGAGTTCATTTATATATACAGTGTGAGATACAGATCATCTTTTTTTTGCATATGCATATCCAGTTCTCCAAAGGTCATTTATTGAAGAGGATGTTCTATCCCATTTGTGTTGGCTTGACCTTATCAAAGACCAATTGTCCTTAAATGAGAGGGTATATTGTGAACACTAAATTTAATTTCATTAGTCAGTATATTTATCTTTATGCCAGTACCATGTTGCTTTGACCACTGTAGCTTCATGATATGCTCTAATGTCATGGACTGTGAGGCCTCCTACTACATCCTTTCTCAATATAGTTTTAGCAATTTGAGGCACTCTGCCTTTCCAAATAAATTTGGTTATTAGTTTTTCTATCTCTGCAAAGTAAGTTAAATCAGACTAAAGAATAAAGAATGCTATTGACTGTATTTTAAAATTTCAACTTCTGTGTGAGATTAAAGAAAGAGAGATCTATTTGGTTTAAAATTATATTTTCAATAGCACACTATTTAACTTGTGTGGGTAGCATATTTGAATACATGATTACATGGAACATTAAATAAACTGTGAGAACTTGTTGGTTTGTTAAAGTTAGTGTGATGCCTTGATAAATTCCAGAGTTACCTAGGCAACAAAGGAGGTTTTTATTTGGGAGGAGGGTGAAGTTCAAGGTCTTGGAATTGAACCCAGACTTCCTGGCTGGCATACAATTATACCACTGTGCTACCCTTGAACCACCCCAGAGTTATCTGGGAAAAAGCTAAAATATATTTGCAAAGTCCCCTTGAGGGACTTGACAGATAGGAGGAAAAACTCAATTTCTTCATCTGAGGAATTCCTGAGTATTCTCACAATCAATGGGGACAAAACATCCAAGAGTGGGCCTGGAAGCTTGATGTTCAACCCTATGAAACTTATTCCTGCAAAGGAGAAGTAAAGCCTACTTATAATTATGCCTAAAATTCTCCACAGAATACCTCATTTGTTGCTCATATGTGGTTCTCTCTTTAAGACAATTTGGCAGGTGAACTGACTCCCCACCCCTCTAAGTGGGACATGACCTTCAGGTGTGTACCTCTCCCTGACAATGTAGGACAGAACTTATGGGATGAGCCAAGATGCAACATTATGGAACTGAGAAAGCCTTCTTGACCAAAAGGATGAAGAGAGAAATGAGACAAAGTTTGAGTGGCTGAGAGATTTCAAACAGACTTCAGAGGTTATCCTGGAGGTTGTTATTATGCATTATATAGATATCCCTTTTTAATTTATGGTGTATTGGTGTGGCTGGAGGGAAATACCTGAAACTGTTCATCTGTGTTCTAGTAATCTTTATTCTTGATGATGATTATGTAAGGACATAGATTTACAATGTGACTGTGTGATTGTGACAACATTTTGTTTGATGCAACTTTTATCCAGAGTATGAAAAGTTGAGTTAAGGAATATGCATTAAAGTAAAAACATATTAGGGGGCATACGGATTTTAAAAACTGGGGTAGAGTGAAATACCTGTGGTCAATGAGAGAGATGGGTTAGGGGTATGGTATGTATGATGTTTTTTCATTTTTCTTTTTATTTATCTTTCTAGAGTGATACAAATATTCTAAAAATGATCACAATGAATACACAACTGTGTCATGATATTGTGAGCCACTGCTTGTACACCATGCATAGACTATATGTGTGTGAAGATTTCTCAATAAAGACATTTTTCTTAAATGAGTGAATATTATCTAAGGAGTTGTACCCTATTTCTGAGAGATGTAGTGCATTTCTGGTTGTATGCAAAACAGTTGAATGTTGTTAGGCAAAGTGTGTCTATTATTTTGTTCTATTTGGAAATTGATTGTGTTTCAATATGAGGTGTATATCTGCCAAGTTTACACTAGGTTCACTGTGATGGTTAGGTTCTGTTGTCAACTTGACCAAGTGATGATGTACAGTTGTCTAGTCAGGCAGATATAGGCTTCACTGTTGCTTACGGGTATATTTCATGTCTGGTTGATAAACAGAAGGCTGATGTATAAAATTATCAATGAGTTGATTGTATCTGAGATTGATTACATCTGTAATCAACTGAGGCATGTCACCCAACAATGAGAAAACCAAATCAGTTGAAGACCTTTATGGAAGGAGAGAGACTTATTCACTGCTGCTTCAGCCAGTCAGCCTCTCCTGTGGAGTTCATCCAGAAAATTCATAAGAGCTTAAAGCTTCACAGACTGCCCTAGAGATTTTGGACTTTTCCACTCTGACAGTTACATGAGGCATCTTTATAAATCTTATACTTATGAATATTTCCTGTTGGTTCTGTTGTTCTAGAGAACCCTGACTATTACACTATGTGTTTGTGAAAACCCTCTCTTATGCACATTTTTCCCCAGGGTATAGATAGATGAGTAAAAAAATAAGGATATAAATAAAAAATTAAACAATTGGATATGATACATGTTAAAAACATTAGGTAGACTGAAATACCAGTAGTCATTGAGAGGGATGAAAATAGTTATGGGATATATGAGTTTTTATTTTACTTACTTCTTGTGGAGTGATGCAAATGTTCTAGAAATGATCACAGTAATGAAATATATGTGATGATACCTTGAGTCATTGACAGTATTTGTGTGAAGGTTTTTCAACAACAATGCTATTTTTAAGATATATTTCAACATCCCTTTGGGAGGCAAAGGAGAATGGATTCAATTCAATAAGCTGAGGCCTCAATCATGGGATTTAGCCTTATGAAACTTATTCATTCAGAGGAGAAACCAACTGCATAAGGGTTGCCCCCAGAGAACCCCTTTTTTTTACTCTGATGTGGCTTATCTTTCTAAACCAATTCAGTAGGTGAATTTACTACCCTCCACCATATGAGACATGACTTCTAGAGGTGTAAATCTCCCTGTCAATGTGGGAAAGGACTACTGATGTCGAGACAGGGCTTGGTATCATGGGATTCAGAAAGCCTTCTTGACCAAAAGGGACAGGAGGGAAATGAGGACAAATAAACTTTCAGTGGCTGAGAGATTCCAAATAGATTTGAGAGGTTATCCTGGAAGTTCCTCTTATGCATTCTTCAGATATACATTTTTAGTTTATGTTTTATTGGAGTGGCTAGAGGGAAGTACATGAAAATGTTGAACTGCTCAGTAGCCTTTATTTTTAAAGATGAATGTATAAGTGTATAGCTTTTAGAATGTGATCATGTGATTGTGAAAACCTGTGTCTGATACTCCTTTAATCAAGGGTATGAAGAGATGAGTAAAAATAAGGAATAAATAAATAAATATTAGGGGGATAAGATAAAAAATTGGGTAAACTGAAATACTAGACAAATCGTCAATGAGAGAAAAGGGTAAGGAATATGTAATGTATGCATTTTTCTATCTCTGGAGTGATGCAAATTTTCTAAAAATGATCATGGTGATGAATATACAACACTGTAATAATATTGTGAGCTTCTGATTATATACAGTGGATGAACTATATTTGTGTATATGTTTCTCAATAGAAACATTTTTTAAGGAGCACAGGCTGTCAGGAGATCAAAAGAGGGTACAGATTGGGCATTTGGTGCTGAAGGAATGCAGAATGTGAAACAATATTGATGTAAATGTTCAGAAATGGATACCATCACATAGTATGTGATGGCAGCACAGAAACATAAGTACATAAGCACACTAAATGAACCTGAACATCATATCTGATGGTAAACTGAATGAACCTGAACATTCATGTGGTTGAGGTAGAAGAGCTGGGGGCATGTTTGTCACTGGAACAAAGACAGAGGATAAAGACTGTGATGGTATAACTTAGGAATGCCTAAAGTGGACAATAATGTGGGATAAAGGCACAAATATAAAACTTTTTTCTGTGGAAGAGAAACAAATGGATTTCAACATTGCATGGTGCTGAAATTGAGACGGAATATGAGGAAAATGCATGTAGTCAACAGTAACACTATAATATAATTTTGCTGAATGTAACAGTGGTATTATGCCAAAACTAAATGTCAACAAACAGGGAACATGGGAGACTGGTATGGATTCTGTGCAGAAGAAAAGGAAATACCTTCATATGGATCATGGTGGTGAAGGCATGACTATTTACTTAGGTTGTATTGCAGGATGTACAAATATAGCTGTAAATATGAACAGAGAGAAACACCTACTAGAGAAAATGTGCAGAAAGAGATGTATGTATCCACTGTTAGTAGGGGAGCTGAGAGGTACAGGCCATCTGAAAGACAGTGTGGTGATTCCAAAGGAGGCTTGAATTGGGGTTTCCATATAAGCCTACAACCCTGTTACTAGGTACATAACTGGAGGAAATGAGAGTGGGGAAGTGAATGGACACTTACATGCTGGTGTTTATCATGGTAGTGTTTATGGTTCACAGTGGATGGAGCTGGGCTGATGGTACAATAACTGAGGAATGGAAGGGGGAACTGTGGGGTATACATACAGTGGACTCTGGGTTGGCTGCAAATAGGAACTAAATTGTGACGTATGCAACCAGGTGAATAAAGGTTGGGGACAGTTTGTTGAACTACAGGATAGAAACAAAAAGACAAATATTAGCATGGTTCAACCATACAGACTATTATAGTACACAAACTCATAGAATTGAATTCAAGAGTATGTTTTATCAGGTTAGGGTCTACAGTAAAGGACTTTAGTAAAGGTTGGGCTTAAAGTGAAGATTGTAAGCTCTAACAGCAGTCACATCTATTTAGTAGTTGTAACTGTTATTTCTAAATTCTGAGTTACTGAGCTATTTGTATGTAATCTGGTTGACCACAGAATCTTTGGTAAGTTACATAACACCTGAGATTTAGAGCCCTAAATCTAAAAAAGTCAACAGTGCCCCATGCAGCAACTATTTAAAAACTTTAAAAAGTAATCAGACTTCAACTAGGGATATGAATGAAAGTGATCTGGATAGAGTAAAGTAAATCATAATACAGGGTAAAAGACGATTTGGTCCTTATTTTAAACTTTAAAATTATGTGTGAGACCAAAGAAAGAGGTGTTTATTTGGTGCAAAATTTACATTTTGTTTGAGCACCATCTAAGTTAACTTGTATAGTTGGTTTATTTCAATGCCATAAACACATGAAACCTTGAATATGAAGTGAGATCTTCCTTAGTCTGTCCATGTTAATATCATGTCTTCATATATCCCAGAGTAATTTGGGCAGAGAATAAAATGTATTTGAAAAAATCCCCTTGGGAGGTTGTGGAAGAGGAAATATTAAACTTTGCCACCTGGAGAATTTTGGATATTCTTGCATCCAGTGGGGACAACCAATTCAATAAATTAAACACTCAATCTTGGGGATCATCCCTAGGAAATTTATTCCAGCAAAGGAGAGACTAAGTCTGCTAATAATATCTGAGTCACCCCCAAAGAACCTCTTTTGCTGCTCAGATATGGTCTTTTTCTCAGCCTACTTAACAGTTGGACTCATTTCCCACACCTCTACATGGTACATGACTCCCAGATGTATAAATCTGCACAGCAATATAGAATAGGATATCTGGGAAGAGCCAGAACCTGGCATTACCAGATTGAGAACTTCTTCACCAAAAGGGGAAAGAGAGAAATGAGACAAAAATATAAAGTTTCAGTGGTGAAGAGATTCCAGATAGAGTTCAGAGGTTATCCTGGATGTTACTCTTCTACATTACAGAGATATCCTTTGCACTGTAATAGACAGAGGGAAGTACTTTAAGTTGCTGAACTCTGTTCCAGTAGCCCTGATTCACAAGGATGATCGTGTCACTATATAGCTTTTACAATGTGAATGTGTGATTGGAAAAACTCGTTTCTGTTGCTCCTTTTATTCATGGTATGGAGAGATGAGAAAACAAAAGATAATAAATGAATAAATAATGGGATGAACGGTAGAAATTGGGTAAATTGCAATACTAGTGGTCAATGAGAAGGAGGCTTAAGGGGTATGCATTGTCTGAGGCTTTTTTCTTTTTATTTCATTTTCTGAAGTGATACAAATATTCTATAAATGATCAAGGTGATAAACACACAACAATTGGGTGATATTTTGAGCCGTTATTGTATACTATTTATGGACTGGATCTATATGAAGATTTCTAAATAAAAAATATATTTTTTAAATTGCTGTATTGGATTGTGCAATAGGACTGATTGTAAAAATTCAGAAATGGATAGCACAATACTGGCTGATTTTAGCACAATAATGTAAATACACTGAATGTGAGAATGATAGACGCAGAAGTGCTGGGGGAATGTATGAAACCAGAAGGAAATATAAAGACTGAGATGGTATAATTTAAGACTAGAGTGTACAATAGTAGTGATTAAATGTACAAATTAAAAAATATTTTTGCATGAGGAAGGACAAAAGAATGTCAGCATTTCAGGGTGTTGAAAATAGATGGCTATTCATATTTTATAACTTCAACTTCTGTGTGAGACTAAAGGGAGAAATGTTAATTTGGTGCAAAATTATATTTTGACTAGCGCATTTCCTAATTTAACTTGTATGGTCAGTTTAATTGAACACCATAAGTACATGGAACCTTGAATAGGGCATGAGATTTTGTTGATTTGTCCAGGGTAGTGTGATGCTCTGATAAATCCCAGAGTGATTTCAAGAGTGAATAAAAATGTATTTGAAAAATCCCCTTTGGGGAATAGGGAAAAAGATTAACATTATAGTTAGTCCATATTAGTGTGATGCTATATTTGTTTTTTGTTTCTGGTTTATTTCACGCATTTTATTATCCACAATATTCATTCACCAAAAGCAGCTGCTCAATATTCCATAGTATGTATTAACCACAGTTTGCCCTTCCATTCCTCGGTTGATGCACCCTAAGGCCACCTTCATCCATTGCAAACAGTAACACTGCTGCCATGAACACAAGTAAGGAAATGCCCCTCTGTGTCCCCACTCTCATTTCTGCCAATTATTCACCAAACAATTGGGTTACAGGATCATATGGCAACCCCACACCTAACCTCATTTGGAGCCATCACATTGACCACCAGAGAGTATGCACCATTGTACTTCTCTACCAACAGTGAAGAGGTACCTTTCTCTGTCCAAATTTTCTTTAGCACTTGTATCTCTGTTCATTTTTTTGTCTGCTGTATGGTGGAAATCATATTTCATTTTTTCCATGTGAATATCCTGTTATTGCAGCACTTTTTGTTGAATTTTTGTTTGTTTGTGTTTGTTTGTTTGCTTGTTTATTTTGGGATAAGCATGGCCCAGGAATTGAACCTAGGTCTCCTGCATGGCCAGTGAAAATTTTACCAATGAACTACCCATGCACCCCCATCTCTGTTCATTTTCAAACTGTTTTATTCACACATCATACAACCCAGCCTATTTAAAAAATCAATGGTTCCAGGAATCATCACACATCCATCTCCTTCGCCACCACAACTTTTTTTTTAGGACATTTCCATTTCTTCTATAAATAATCCTATATCCCTCACCCATACCCCCACTTACTGACATTTAGCTTAGGCATATTTGTTACAGTCACTGGAAGCATGACCCAATGTTAGTCTTAACTATAGACAATACTTTGCATTGATTGTATTTTTCCCCATATACCAACTCATTTTTAACACCTTGCAATGTTGACATTCATTTGTTCTCCCTCATACAGAAATAGTCTTATACTTGTACATTTAATTACCAACACTGTACAAAAGTCATACATGTTTGGTTTTTGTCATCCAAACTTCTCTGCCATGAGAGACCTTGTACAGCCATCTAAACTTGTTAATCAAAACAGCTGTTAGTGTTTCACTGAGTTGTCTTCCCTTCTTCCCAGAAGCGGTGTATTCTTCCCAAGAGAAGTGTCTCCTGCAACCTGCTCTGCCAGGAGGGACAATGGGCAAACCTCAAGTGTTTGGGTCTTTTCTTTAAGTTGTATGTCATGGTCTCATTCCTTCCACACATTCCAGATTTGTGTGTGATGTGTCTTCACATGGATGCCATGCAAATAGTTGTTCCAGATGTTTGTGACTATTTATCAGCTTCTCTAGAAGACTACTAAATTCCACACATCCAAAAACTGCTGTCATGCCCTGACACCTGAAATATTATTTTAAATGAGAAATATTTATGTACCATAAGATTCTACTTCTAAATGGTTTCTATTTATGAAACGTTTTTCATCATGGGAATGAAAATATATAAATAATAATTTTGAGTTAACATTCCAAGTATTTTACGATTGATTCAAATATTTTTGTTTAGAACTGCATGAAAGCAAAACCAGAATTAGCCCAGCATATCAGATTTTCAGCAACAATATTTATTACTTACAAATATTAAAATGCTGATCTACAGAATAAATTTCAGTTCATTTTACTTTTGTCAAAATTTATTGTTCAATTTAGTACCAATGACACCTCACAATTCTACACTGTTGTCCCACATAATTTTAACACTTAAATTTTGTTCACAATTCTTGTCTCTTTACTGAATTGACAATGAAAAGGCCCATATAAAAGATTTTATTTAATACTCTGAATGTTCTGATGTGAAATCCAGCTGAATATCTATCTAAAGTAACTTTAGGATTGTTACTTCCTCTGCATATACATATTAACGCTAAGGAACGAGTGATCTCTGAAGACATGCTTTCATTCATGACACCAATAATTTTTATACAGTGTAAATTCATATTTGCCCTACAGAATGTGCTGTTTAATGAATGATTTTGAGTGATATTTTGTAAGTAACATCTCCAGCTTATATTATCTGGCACTATTTCAAGTAGTTTCATCTACTGGTAAAGACTGTTCTCTATATCAAGCAGGATAATCAATGTACACAGTTCCACATCAATAACATATATGTTATGATTTTTTCATATTATATGACCACCTACTAAAGGCTTGTATACAAATGTGACATTTACATTGATGGGCTCTAATATAAATTGGCTTAGATTAACACAATATTCAGGATGACTAAATTCTCTACAAGATTGATTATAGTGTTTTTTTCAGTGCATGATTTTTCTAGCATTTTTAAAGTTTCACTCAAGGGTTGAAATCTCTTCCAAATACAAAATAATTTTATTTTGCATTATTTTCTGACATCTAAGTTCAAAATGGTGACTGACAGCTTTCATAAATATGGTATTCAGAGTTATTCTCCAGTTTTGGTTCTGTCATGTTGCCTAAGGTTACTTAAATAAACTAAGGTTTCCACACATGGAGGATATTTTTATGGTTTCTCTACAGGGTAAATATTCTCATGCTTTTTAAAGGTAAAATGATAAGTGAAGGCTCTAACCAAAGGTAATATTCATAGAGTCACTCTCCATTGTGAATTCGGTCATGTTGTCTGAGGACAGAACATTGTGCAAAGGCTTTCCCACCAAGACGGCATCTGTATGGTTTCTCTCCAGTGCGAGTTCTCAAGTGTTGTGTCAGGCAAGTATAGCAAGAGGAAGCTTTCCCAGAAAGATGGCATTCATACAGTTTCTCTCCAGTGTGAGTTCTCTCATGTACTAAAAGTTGACAAAAATGAGGGAAGACTTTCCCACATTGATGGCATTCATATGGTTTCTTTTCAGTGTGGTATTCCTCATGTTGTCTCAGGTTAGAATACTGATGGAAGGCTTTCCCACATAGATGGCACTCATGGTTTCTCTCCAGTGTGACTCCTCTCACATTGTCTAAATATGGAACAATGGATAATGGCTTTTCCACATGTGACATTCATATCCTTTCTCCCCAGTGTGAGTTCTTTCATGTTGTCTTGGAAGAATACAGAGTGAAGGCTTTCCACATACGTGGCATTCATATGGTTTCTCTCCAGTGTTGAATTCATTATAATGTGTAAGGCCAATAAAAATGTCAATAAAAATGTTTTTAGAAATGTGACCATACAATTGTGAAAACCTTGTGGCTGATGCTCCCTTTATCCAGGGCAATGACAGATGAGTAAAAAATAAGAATAAGAATAAATAAACAATAGGGTATGGGGTAAAGAAAATAGTAATTTGAAATACTAGTGATCAATGAGAGGAAGGGGTAATAGAAGTGTTCTAAAAATGATCACATTGGTGAATACACAACCATGTTATGATACTGTGAGGTTTTAGTTGTGTACTTTGATGGACAGTAAATGCACAAAGTCCTCTGAATAAAAAATATATTAAACTTTAAAAAGCTTAAAAATGAAGAAGTGTGGGCAATGATGGCCCAGTGGAAGAGTTCTTGCCAGCCATGCCAGAGACACAAGTTCACTTCCTGGTGCCTGCCCATATAAAAAAAATGAAGGAGGCCTTTGGAAAAGGAAAAGGAAAAGAATGGAAAATCATTTTTTCATACAAGAAAAAATACATGACATTATTGTAAGGAGTTAATAATAAAGTGGCATAAGAGAAAAAATTTCCTATTGCAAACTATGGAGTGAGATTCCCAGAAATATCTTAACACTCTTTCATCAGCAGTAGCAAATATACATCAGTACTAGAGATCAATAATGGAAAGGGTATAAAGTTTTTGAGAAGTTGTGTTTTTTTATTTTGGAATAATGAAAATGTTATAAAAGTGATAGTGATGATGAATGTAGAACTATGCAATGATACTGTGAGCCATTATTTCATACTTGCAACAGATTGGTGTTTGACTCTTTCTAAATAAAATCACATTACAACAGAAAGCTTAATGATTGGATTTTCCATTTGTGCAAAAAAACTTGTGGAGATTTCAATTTTGGTAATACTGACATCTTTACAATATTTAGTCTACCAATCAATTAACACAGAATTTCCTTCCATTTGCTTAGGTCTTATTTGTCTTAGCAATGTTCTCTGGTTATCTATGTACAAGACTTTTACATCCAAGGTAGGATTTATTTCTCAATATTTGCCTCTCTTAGTTGCTAGTATGAGTGGAATTCTGTTTTTTGTATTTCTTCTTCCAATCATTGATTGCTTGTGTATAAAAACAGTACTGAATTTTGCATAAGAATCTTGTACCCTGCAACTTTGTTGAATGAATGTATTAGTTCTAAGAAATTTGCTGTGGATTTTTCAGAATTTTCTATACATAGGATCATATCTTTTGTGAATAGGGAAAATTTTACTTAATTTCAAACTTCAGCGTCCTATTTTTTCTTGCCTATGTACCTTGGCAAGAACTTGCAGTACAGTGTTGTATAATAATGATGACACTGGGCATCCTTCCTTATTCCTGATCTTAGAGGGAAAGCTTTCAGCATTTCACCATTGACTAAGAAGTTAGGTAGGGATTCTTACATATGCCTTTTATCAAGTTGACATTCGCTTACATTTTGTTAAGGATTTTTAAACTATTTGCATAAGAGATATTGGTCTGTAGTTTTTATTTCTGTGATAATTTTATTGAGCTTTGGTGTGATAATGAAATTATCATTGTAGAATGATTGAGAGAATGTTCTTCCCTCTTCATTTTTTGGGAGATTGAGAAGAATTGGAGTTAAGTTCTCTTGGAATTTTTAGTAGTTTTCCCCTGTGAAAATGGTTCTGGTTTTTTCTTTTTCAGGAAGATTTAGATTACTAATTCAATCCATTTATGATAACATGTTTATTTATTTCTTCTATTTCTTCTTAAGTCAGTAGGTAGCTTGTATATTTCTAAGTATTTGTCCATTTCATCTAGGTTGTCTAATTTATTGATTTTTTTCATAGCATCTCCTTAAATTTCTTCTAATTTATACAGACTCAGGATAATGTCCCCCTTTTCATTTATGATTTTCATTATTTGTGCTTTTTTAAATCATTTGTCAGTTTGGCTAAAGGCTTGCCAACTTTATGACCCTTTCAAAGGGCCAACTTTTGGCCTTATTGATTCTATTGTTTTTGTTTTGTTATGTTTTCCATTTATCTCTGTTCTAATCTTTGTTACTTTTTTCCTTCTGCTCACATAGGTTTAGTTTGCTCTTCTTTTCATATTTATCCAAATTTTGTGCTTAGGTCTCTGGTTTGAAGTCTTTGTCCTTTTCTCTTGTACAAATTTGAGCTATGAACTTCCTTCTTAGCACTGCCTTCACTGAATCCCATAAGTTTTGGTATGCTGTATTTTCATTTTCATTTTCCTTGAGAAGTTCCCTAATTTTGCTTCTGATTTTACCATTATCCAATTAGTAAAGAGTATGCTAATTTTTGTATGCTGTATGGTGGTACCACATTTTATTATTATTTTTCCATGCGAGTATTCAATTATTGAAGTACCATTTGTTGATTTCTGTTTTGTTTTGTTTTTCTGTTTGTTTTACTTGTTTGTTTATTTTTTGGGAAGTGCATGGGCTGGGAATTGAACCTGAATCTCCTTCATGACAGGTAAAGGGGTACAGTTTTCAATTTCAACATATTTGTGAGTTTCCATTTTTCCTCTATTATAGATTTCCAACTTCATTCCATTGTACGTGGAAAACATACATTACTTGGCTTGTATTCAGAGGATATGTATTACATGATTTTCATATTTTTCAATTTATTGAAACTTGTTTGGTGACAGAACATATGATCTATCCTGAAAAATGTTCATGCATACTCAAGAAAAATGTTTCTGTGGAGGACAGTGTCCTATATGTGTCTGTTAGTTAGTTGGTTTAGTGTTAAAATTCAAGTCCTATACTTCCTTATTGATTTCATGATTAGATGTTTGACCCATAATGGAATGTAGTGTGTTAAAATCTCCTACCTAAGGTAGAATCACCAATTTCTCCCTTCAATTTTGGCAGTATTTGATTCATGCATTTTGGGGCTCTGCTATTAGGTGTATTTTTGTTTATAATCATAGCATCTTCCTGTTAAACTGAACAGTTTGCAACTGATTTTGAAAATACAAAAGAGTAAATGGAAATAAGTTGCAAAAATTTGAATTGGATGTCAGGGGAATGATAGACAAAATAAAGTGCATAAATATAATAATTATTACTGTCCCTGAAGAGGGATAAAAGAATAAGGGGCTAGAAAGTCTACTTGGGGACATAATTGGGGAAAATTTAGCAACCCCTACAAAGTATATAAATATGCAAGTCAAAGAACAAAATCCAAAAAGAATGAATCCAAATAAGCCATCCCCAAGACACACACTAATCAGACTGTCAATTGTTGAAGAGAAGCAGAAAATCCTGAAAGCAGAAAGAAAAAAACAATCTGTTACATACAAGGGAAACCTCAAAACCCTGATTTCGACTACTCAACTGCCACTATATAATGTAGATGAGAAGCCATATTTAAGAACCTGAAAGAAGAAATCTTTCAGTGAAGAATTCTGTACCTAGTCAAATTCTCCTTCACAACTGAGGAGGAGTTTAACATTTTCACAGATAAACAAACATAGAGAGAATTTGTCAACAAGAAACTTGCTCTATGAGAAATACAAAAGGGAGTTCTGCTGGCTGAAAATAAGACATAGGAGGGAGGTTTGGAGGAGGGCACAAAATTTAAGGATACCAGTAAAGGTAACTTACATGATAAAAAAGAGAAAGTGGGAAAAGAATATATAGTTCTAACAAATAAAATCCAAATTATAAAATGGTAGATTCAAGAACTGCCTTTACAGTAAATTTTGAATGTTAATGGACCAAACTTACTAATTAAAAGATACAAATTGGCAGAGTGAAGAAACATAATCCACCTGCTGAAAGTAGTGAAACAAACAGAAATTTGCACACCAATGTTCATAGCAGTATAACTAACAATTGCAGAGAGGGAAACAATCCCAGGGTCCATCAACAGATCAGTGGATTAACAAAATGTGGCATATGCATACAATGGAATATTATGCAGCAGTAAGCATGAAGCACTTGACAAGATGGATGAGCTTTGAAGATATAATGCTGAGTGAAATTAAGCCAGACATAAAAAGGACACTGTACGATTCCAATTTTATGGACATGATAAAGGTAAAATTGGAGGCTTATAATATAGAATACAAGTGGCCTACAGATACGTAGAAATTAGACCTGGCTGAATGGTTAGCTAATGAGGCTGGACTCAAGTGTAAGGAAATAGATAGAAGCAAAGGCAATTCACTAGTGGGTCTATAAGTAATAATATTATAATGAAGGTGAACATGATTGAAATGGCTTTTATAGAGCCATGTGTCACACTGCTTAACACTACAAATATAAATAAATTCTTCCGTGATTTCTTCAAATGTATGAATCTCTGCAATGATTATAATTTCAGATTTTATTGAGGAAACTGCTATTGCATGCTATGGGACATTTTTAACAATAACGCCAGAGGTAAATAATGAAGGAGAGATAAAAGAGGTAAGGGGATGTTTAGATTTTCCACTTGGTGAGGGTGTGTTCATCCCTCATCTTTCTATTGGGAGGAATGAAATTATCAAAAATTGACAGCATTGACAGATTGATGACAATGAATAATATATATATGATGCCTACTGAATGGAGGTGTCTTAAGGACACTTTAACTAAGACATAGGTTGGTGAATGATGTTGTATACAAATGATTGAATATTGTACTGCTACAAAAAGGAATGAAATTATGAGACACACAATACTGTGAGTGAGCCTGTGGGACATTTGATGAGGCAAATAAGCCAGAAACAAAAGAATGATTATTATATGGTCTCTTTTAGAAAAAAATTAGAAGAAAGAAAAAAGGGGCCTAGATTGTAAGCTCTTATATCAGTCACATTTTGCCTGGAGTGGTAACTATTACTTCTGGACTTTAAGAGTCTGTTTTATATACTTATAACATGAGATGTATAATTAAGGATGACGCCTATCAGGTCAGGATAGAGGTAATTCAAAATACAGGGATAAGTAAAATATTGTCTATATTTTAGAACCTCATCTGTGCTTTGAGACCAACAGAAGAATGCTTATTTTGCCCAGAAACTAAATTTTCTTTGGCATATAATCTAACTCATCTTGTCTGGACAGGTAACTTTAAAAATTGAAATACAGAGACCGCAAAGCAAAAATGAAGGCCTTCAGCCCTGTATAGTTTGAGGAAATGCCTGGATACATCCCCGTGTATATTAAGTAGATATAATCAAACAGAATTTGCAAAGTCCCTTGAGGGATGGGGGAAAAATATTGAACTATTAAATTTTAACACTGGGGAAAACCCTGCTACTGTGACAGATATTTGGGACCCCCAAATCAATAAACAAAGTCCTTTATATTGAGGCTTACTTTTTTGAGGTGTACGTAGATATTGGAGAAACTTAGCCTACCATAGCTATCCCTAAGAATTATTTCCAAAAGACTTATTTTTTGTTCTTTTTGTCTCAAAACCAAACCCTGCATGTGAAATCATTCCCCTCCCCCCATGTGGGGCATGACACCCAGGGGTGAAAGTCTCCCTGGAAGTGTGGGAGATGACTCCCAGAGATGAGTCTGGCCCTGGCTCCATGGGATCAATAATGCCATCCTGACCAAAAGGGTGAAAAGGAGTGCAATGAGCAAGGTGTCAGTGGCTGAGTGAAATAAAATACAGCCAAGAGGCTACTCGAGAGATCACTTTTATGCAAGCTTCAATCAGATATTGCAATATATCATACCTTGCCAAACCCCAACCAAAACCAGTCCTGCCAAACCTAAAGAAAACCTAGGATGTTTTATAAGATCCTACAAATGTTCCATTCATTAGGGTAACTTTCCAGAAAACTAAAAACTACAGATGGGTCCCTGGACAAGACAAGTCCTGAAATTCAAAGGGGGCAGCCTCTCCAGAATATCATCTAGTTCCAGCCCCCTAAACCATAATACTGACAGCCCCTTTCAACATGAAAATGTTAGAATGGGGATAGCCCAAATACCCCTAAAGAGTGATAGAAAGATCAAAGGTGATGTTGGAGTGATACAAAGATTATAGGGTTTAACAAATGAGAATGACTGCTGAATCATTACACTGATACTTTTTGCTCTCCAGTACCTTAGAGCAGCTAAAAGTAAAAACCAAAAATGATGCAATTGTTCCCCATTCCCAACTCTGAAATTTGACTGATAACTAATTATCTTGATGTGATTTCAAATATATTACTTTAATGTATATATGTTATTTTTCTCAAAAAATATATATTTTTTCTATCCTTCAGTGTTTTGGAGGAGTTAGAAGGAAAAATCTGAAAGAGTGGAATGATAACCATAACAACTCTGAAATCTGTTCTGCATCCAATTCTTGAAGTATACTTTGAAAATCATTGCTTTTTCTTACTTTTCTTTGTATATATGTTATATTTACCAATAAAAAATGTTTAAAAAAGGAAATACAATTCAGCTATATGTTGCTTACAAAATACTCATTTTAAACACAATAATGCAGAGAGATTGACAGTGAAAGGATGGAAAACGATGCTCCACACAAGCTGTAACTAAAGGAAGCAGGAGTAGCTATACTAATATCAGACAAAATGGACTTGAAATATAAAGAGATCATGAGACACTCATATATATTAATAAAAGGGATAATTCACCATGAAGAAATGACAATCATCAATGTTTATGTTCCCAATCAAGGATCTCCAAAGTATATGAATAAAACATTGACAAAACTGAAGGAAGCAATAGATGTTTCAACAATAATAGTAGAACACTTCAATATAGCACTCTCATCTATAGAAAGAACAACCAGAAAGAGGATCATAAAGGAAATAGAAAACTTAAACAATTTGATAAACAAATTAGACCCAACTAGACTGTATATACCTCATTACACCCCACAACACCGGGATATACATTCTTCTCTAGTGCTCACAGAATATTCTCCAGGATAGATCATATGTTGGGGTACAAAAGTTAAATGGTATGGAAATCCACTAAAATAAAAGACAATGCCTCACCTGCTATAAGAGACATGTCAGAAGCACAATAATTTCAAATTTAATGGCCCGAATTACTTACCTCCAAATTATGTATTTTAGTTCTGAAGTTACTTTGAAATGAGATGCTGAAATAAAGTGAATGGGAAGAAAAGACTGTGGAGATGCAAATGTTATGGCAAAGGCTTAAAATAAAGTTTATCAAGCATGGGAAATGGAATTGACCTGAAAAATCTAATAGGATTGCCTGGAATTTTAGAGGAACACCCATAGTAGCAAGATGATTAGGATCCTGGGGAGTACTTACCATGTACTTTGGTAAAAGTGCCTCTCCTTGAAACCAGGAACTTCTAGCTGAAAGGAAAGTATGTCTGCAGTTAACATTGTTTCTATTTGGAAGTTTTACACATGCCATTTAGGAATCCTCCAAAACAAGTAGCTGTTGCAGGGAGTAGCTGACAGTTAACTGTTAGATTTACCTGAAATAGTAATGTTTCTGGATGCCAGAGGAGTTTTAGGGTTGAGGGTGCCTGCATATCAGCATGGCAGACAAGAACTCTGCTTGTTGAGCCATCATGGCCCAACCAACTTATGAGTATTTTTGAGACTGAAAGTGCTTCAGGACAATTTCAAGCTTCCTACCATCTCCCAATCCCATCATTACCTATCTGTCTCTCTGATAAGCAGTCTCTATGACGTGGGTCCCTGCTGGTGTCAGGACACATAAGACATTGACTTATGATCCTGTTTAGAAAACTATGTGATATATGGTTATAAAGATCCTTGTGTAACTCTTCCAATATCACTACAAGGACCCCAAATCTTTTGCCCACATGGAGAGTCACTGCTTCTTGGTCTGAATCCCACAGAGAATACTATATACCTATCAGGCATGAGACAATCTTGCAGACTCATGACTTGCATCATGATGAATATGTATGAGGAAATGGTGAGAGCTGATAGAGGTACAGTGTTTTCCTATTTCAGAAATGTTGGCATGATCAGAAGATGCAAAGTCTACCTGAAAGCATCATAGATCACATACATGAATAAAGATAGCATCAAAGCTTAATGAAATATTGTAAAGGATCTTAAACTGTAAGTTCTTACAGCAGTCATGTATATTTAGGAAGTGTAGCTGTTAATTCCAAATTCTCAGATACTGAACTGTTTGAATATAACTGGGTCTTTCCCAGCAAGTTCGGGTATTTATGTGACAACTGAGACTCAGAGTTAGAGCTGTGAAGCTTTGAAAGTCAGCAATGCCCCATATAGGAACTGTTTAAAAAGTTGAAAAAGTGATCAGACCTCGAGAACACATATGAAGGAAGATTGGGTAAAGGATGGTATATATCCATGTTTTAAAACTTCATCTTCTGTATGAGTCTACAGGGAGAGATGTTTACTTGGTGCAAAATTTATATTTTGTGTAGCACATTTCCTAATTTTACTTGTATGGTCTATTTAATTGAACACCATAAGTATATAGAATCTTGAATAGGGCATGAGATTTTGTTGGTTTATGCAAGTTAGTGTGATGACCGAAAAAATCCAAGAGTGATTTGGACAGTGAATAAAGAAGTATTTGCAAAGTCCCCCTGGGGGGATCGGGAGAAGAGTGGAAATATTCAACTTCCCCATTTCAAGAATTTCTGATATTCTCACAAGCAGTGGTGACAAGCAAATCAATAGGCAAGCTCTTGATCTTGGGGTTCACCTCTTTGGAAATTATCCCTGCAAATGTAGGCTAAGCCTACTTAAAATTAGGCCTAAGAGTCACACCTTGAGAATCACTTTTATTGCTCAGAAGTGGCCTCTCTCATGTCAGCTTAGAAAACTGACATGGCAAGTGAACTCACTGCCCCCCCCCACATGGGACATGACTCCCAGGGGTGTAAATATCTCTGGCAGTATGGGGCAGAAATCCCATGATGACCTGGGACCTGGCATCCAGGGATTGAGAAAATCTTCTTGACCAATAAGGGGAAGAGAGAAATGAGACAAAATAAAGTCTCAGTGGCTGAGAGACCTCAATCACAGTTGAAACATTATCCTGAAGGTTATTCTTCTGCATTACATAGATATCCTCTTTTTAGTTTAAGGTGAACTGGAATGGCTAGAGGTAAGTACCTGAAACTGTACAGCTCTTTCCAGTATCCCTGCTTCTTAAAGATAATATAATGATATAGTTTTTACAATATATATATTTGTGAAAACCTTGAGTCTGATGCATCTTTTATCTAGGGTATGCACAGATGAGTAAAAAATATGGATAAAAAGATAAACAATCGGGGGAACAAAGTTTAAAATAGAGTCGACTGAAATATTAGTGGTCAATGAGAGGGAAAAATAAGAAGTATGATATGTATGAATTTTTTCTGTTTTCTTTCTTTTGCTGGGGTGATGCAAATGTTCAAAAAATATGATCATGGTGATGAATACCCAACTATCTGATGATATTGTGAACATTGATTGTACACCATGTGTGGGATGTTTGTATGCCAAGAATGTACATTTGTATGTTAAATTTTTACAACAAATATTAAAATTAAAAACTTATTGAAAGATCAATCTACAGGTTTGCTTTTTTGAAGCTTATTTATATAGCAGAGAAACTAAGCCTACCTATAGTTATACATAAGAGTTACTTCCAGAGGACTTCTTTTGTTACACAGATGTAGCCTATGTCTTTCTCTAAGTCCAATTCTGCCAATGAAATCATTATTTTCCCCCCATATGTGGGACATGACATCCAGGGGTGAAAGTCTTCTTGGCAATGTGGGATATGACTCCCAGGGATAAAGTTGGCCCTGGAACCATGGGATTGATAATGCCTTCCTAATCAAAAAGGGGTTAAGAATTCTAACCAATGTATCAGTGGCTGAGACAGTTCAAATAGAAGCAAGAGGCGGGACTGGAGGTTATACTTACAGAAGCTGCAGTTAGATATTGCTATTTATTATTATTTGTCAACCCCCAACCAAAACCATTCCTGCCAACTCTAAAGTACACGTAGGGCTTTAGCTGTGGTCCTACAAAATTTCCTTGAACTATGATTACTTTTCAAAAAACCTACAACCTCTAAAGGGGTTCCTAGGCCAGATAAATCCTGAAACACAGAAGGGCCAGTGTCTCCAGAACATCAACTAGTTTCACCTCCCTATCCCATATTATCAATAATCTTTTTCAACATGAGAACATTAAATTGGATGTAGCCAAAATACCCCTAAAGATTGGGAGAAAGATCAAAGTAGAAGGTGGAGTTACAATACAGAGTAGAGTATTTAACAAATGCGCACAACTGCTGAATCATTATATTGATATTTCTGTTAGTCTCCAGTATCTTGGGGCAGGTAGAAAAAGAGCAAAATTTTGAAATTGTAACCCATACCAAACTCTGAAATCCAATCTATAACTATATGCTGTGGTGTGCTTTGAAATTTATTGCTCTTTTGTATATATGCTATTTTCACAATAGAAAAAAATAAGATAAACCTAATTAAAGAAAGTTTTTAAAGCTCTAAGAGAAAAATGCCTGTCTGTTTTGTTTTCTGGTTTTATAACCTAGTCAAATCATCTGAATAAGTAAGGGTGGAATAATAACACTTAGGCAACTGTGCTCATAACCAGTTATTCACTTAATCACATATTATGAGGAAGTTACCATACAGAAGTTACTACTGGAAAAGAAGAGCTAAAAATGGGAAGGACAGGGACAACTCATATATGGCAACCAATCGGAGACAGAAGAAAAGAACATGCAATGGCATGAGAAGTTGTGCACCAGGATAGGTCCAGCAGGCCCAGAGAACACAAGATTGGAGTTAAGAATTGGACAGATACAAGAAAGAGGATTTCTCAGGTGAAGAAAATTATATAATGGATTATGAGCTGGCTATGAAGAAAGGGGAGTAATTTTACCATTATTTTTGGAGCAAGAATAAGTGAAAATGGGAAATTGAGGATATGAAAAGATTAAAGTAAAGAAATAAAATCACACATTGTTTTTGTTTTTTTGAGAAAATGAATCAAATAAATGGACATTTAGCTAGGCAGATATATTTATAAAGAGAGAGTATGCAAATAAATATCAGATATGGGAAGGAGGTCAAAACTACTGACAATGCAAAATTAAGGAGATAATGAGAAGATACTGTGAACAAATATATGCTAATAGGGTGCATGGGTGGTTCAGTGGTAGAATGCTCACTTTCTATGCAGAAAACCCAGGTTCAATTCCTGGGCCATGCATCCTCCAAAATATATATATCCTAACAAACTGGGAAACAAATGAAATGGAGAATACCTAAAAAAGAATGAACAACAAACATGATTTGTGAAGAAATAGAAGACCTTAACAAACCAATTATAAGAAAATTTTGCATGAGTCTTTCAAAAACTGCCATATCATACAATGGCTTAACATATGAATTCTATCAACCATTCAAGAAATAATTAGTATCGATCTGCTCAAATCCTTCAAAAAATTGAAGAGAGAAAGCTACTTAACTCATTCTATGAAGCCAACTTCACACTAATAGTAATGCCAGGCAAAGATACTTCAAGAGAAGAAAATTACAGACCAATCTGTTAAATGAAAAAAACTCTACATTCCAAATCCGTACCCTTAATCATTGACCATTAATATTGCAATGTACCCAATTTTTTACCCCTTATCCCCCACCTTAACATTCATTTATTATTTGACTTCTTATTTGTCCTTATTTTTCTGCTCATCTGTCCATACCTTCAATAAAGGGAGTGCCAGCCACTAGGTTTTCAAAATCACATGGTCACGTTGTAAAAGCTATATAGTTATACAATCATTTTCAAGAGTCAAGGTTGAAGGAATGCAGTAGAGCAGTTTCAAGTTCTTCCCTCTAGCCACCCCAATACACCACAAATGAATAAGCAATATCTATATAATGCATAAGAATAATCTCCAGGACAACATCTCAACTCTGAAATCTCTCAGCCACTGAAACTTTATTTTGTTTCATTTCTCTTTCCCCCCTTTTGGTCAAGAAGTCTCTTTCAACCCATAATCCTTATTCCTGGCTCATCCCCAGGAGTCATATCCCACACTAGCAACATTATTTACACCCCTGGGAGTCATTTCCCACGTATGGGGCATGGTCAGTGAGTTCACCTGCTCAGTTGGCTTTAGAGTAAGAAGTCCACATGTGAGCAACAAAATTGATTGGGGTGACACTTAGGCATAACTATCATCAGGCTTAGCCTCTTCACAGGAATAATTTCCTAGTAACAAGCCTTAAAATCAGCAGTTCAGCATAATTAAATAGTTGTCACACAACTTGCAGGAATATCAGGAATTCTCAAGAGAGGGAAGTGTAATATTTCCTCCTTTCTTTCCAGTTGCCCAAGGGGAGTTTGCAAGTATTTTTTCATTCTCTGTGCAGATTACACCGGGATGCAACAGGGCATCACTCTAACCTGTAAAAACTAACAAGATCATGGATCCTCTTCAAGATTTCAAGTAATTATGGTGTCTGAATAAGCTGACCATATAAGTTAAATTAGATAATGTGCTACCCAATATATAATTTTTGCACGAAGTGAACACCATTTCCTTTGGTCTGACACAAAAGTTGAAGTTTTAAAATATAGACCACATCATCCTTTACCTTACATTTTGATTTACCTTAGTCCTATCCAGGTCAGCTTCATCCATATCTTTAATCAAAGTCTGATCACAACGAGTGAGTTTTAGCAATTCAGTTGGAGTTTTTAAAAGAGAAGTTAGAAAGATCTCAAAAGCTCAGAGCTGACAAATTACCAGTCATTTGGAGATGCAGAAATGAAACACCACAGAGGATGCCATTTGAAATCAGAAGCCAGGAGAGGGAGTGAGCAGAAATTGCCATATGCCTTCAAAATGTGATGGAGAAACCCTTTGGAAATGTTAATTTCTAACTTAACAAATTCCCCTTATAGAAACCAGTCCATTCCTAACATTCTCGCAGCTTTAATAAATAAAAATAGATTTTTGTATAAAGAAGTGTGTTGATGAGTTTGCAAATATCAAACATGTTGGAAGCTTTTTAAAATAATTGTGAGGCACTTAATAGAAGAAGCTTAGATGGTAGAAATGTGGATTTTAAAGATATCTCTGATGATTCCTTAGGCCAAAATGATGAATGCATCACTGAAAATTAGAAGAAGCCAATCCCTTTTTTCACAGTGACAGAAATGTTGGATAAATTAAATTCTGGTGCTGGATGGGAGGGAGAATTTGAATGGAATATCTGTGTACTTAGCTTAAGAGATTTACAAATTAAATTTGGGAAATACAATGTGGTTTCTTCTTGCAGCTTATAGCAAAATGAAATAGGGAAGGGAAAAATTGAGAGGTGAACTCTTGTGTACAATGAAACCAGAAATTGATGGTATGGAAAATTCTGGGCCACTAAATAGGGAAGCCATAGGGAATAGTGCTACACATGAGGATTTAATCAGATATATAACAAGCCAGCCATTACAGGACAAGCCAGGATTGTAGATGGAGCTACCCAGAAAGAATTTGTGGAGGGTCCTATTGTTTGATGGCTTTGATTCCTGTATGCTACATTCCAAGTCAACAATTTTTTTTCTGAGACCTGTAAATTAAATCATTGCCAGCCTAGACTAAAAGGAATTGAAAAGATACAGATTGAAAGAAAAATGAATTCAAAAGCAGAACTATGGAAGCTAAGTCTGAAGTCACAAAAGCAGAAGCCAGAAGAGCAGATTCACCCATGCATGTGGAATGGATGAACTTTCCCCAGAGGGTGTAGGTAGGCCTTCCTCCTTGATGTGTGGGAGTTTTGTGATCTCAGGACTCAGAGAAGATGGAGTACATTCCTCTGGGATTGCACAGAGCCTGGCTTCCATTCTATTGTTTTGAAGGGGTTGAACATTTTCCCTGAAGATGTCAGGAAATCTGGGTGCCACCCAGATGCTTGAGGAGGGTGAAGCCAAAAAATATTGTCTCCAAAAGGGAGAAGAGTGAAATGAGAAAAAGTGTCAATGGCTGAGAGATTCCAAACAGAGTTGCGAGGTTATCTGGGAGGTTATTCTTATGCATTAAGTAGATATCACCTTATTATTCAAGATGTAATGGAGGGGCTGGAGGGAACCACCTGCAAATGTAGAGCTGTGTTCCAGTAGCCATGTTCCTTGAAGATGACTGTATAATGATAGAGCTTTCACAATGTGACTGTGTGATTGTGAAAAACTTTTGTCTGATGCTTCTTTTATCTATCTTGTCAACAGATGAGTAGAGCATATGGAATAAAAATAAATAATAGGGGGAACAAATGTTAAAATAAATTTAGTTTGAAATGCTAATGGTCAATGAAAGGGAGGTGTAAGGGGTATGGTATGTATAAATTTTTTTTCTGTTTTCACTTTATTTCTTTTTTTGAATAGATGCAAATGTTCCAAGAAATTATCATGATGATGAATATGCAACTATGTAACGATATTGTGAATTACAATTGTGATTATATATGTAGAACAGAATGATCAAAATGGAATGTATGCATTTGTTTGGTGTTTTTTGGTATTTAAAAATGAGATAAAATAAATTTTAAAAAAAACTTCCCCAGCTCCTAAAAAAAATTTGTCTCCCCATATCCTAATGTTTGGGGAAAGCAGAGCTGCTGCATAAGCTCTTGCAAGGAGTGGGAATATCACTTTCTAAAGCCCTGAGGAAAAATAAATCTCAGGCTCTGAAATCTATTTATTTTTTGTATGTAGGTTACCATGTAGGTTTTTGTAACCATTTAGATCCAGTGACCCCTATTTTCCTTTGCCGTCTTTTAGGGAAGCACAAATTAAAACCCCAATGAAAAATCATTTCACATCCACTAGAATGACCATTATAGCACCAAACATAAAGTGACAAGTACAGAAGGGAATAGGGAGAAAGAGGCAGACATCCACACACTTGGTGGGAATGTAAAATGGTACAACCACTCTGGAAAGCAGTTTGATGTTTCCTCAGTAAGAGGATCTACCCTCTGTATAATTACTCTTCTTTCAAAGAGTTGTATCCGAAGCTGTTCTTTCCCATTTCTTTACTCTCTTCCCCTGTTTCTATTTTAACAAGGATTGATTTTCCTAAATAAATGTAAAATTTGTACAAAAATATCTTCTGTGAAAGTGATTTATAATCTATAGGCTTCATATCTGAGAGATGACTTAAGATGTAAAATCACCATCCTTTGAGCTGTGGGTTTTTTGTGTTCTCCAAATAAATCTGCTCTTTAAAGTTCAAAAAGCAATGTTAATGAGACACATGAAAAAACTGAAACATACACTATAAGTTTATATCAATATTAAATTTCTTGAACTTCATAGCTGTACTTAAGGGTGATCACATAAATGAATAACCTTGTTTTGAGGAAATATACATGGAAATACTGTATTTAATGAGCATGCTATACATATCCCACTCTCAAATCATTAGAAAATTAAAGATAAGTGAATAGACAAAATGATGTAGCAAATATGGGAATATGTTAAAATTGGTGCATTCTGTTTGAAGTTTGTATTATTTTTCCAAATGCTCTTTAAGTTTATAAATATTTCACAATAAAAAGTTATATATATATATATTGAGAAGGGAATTAAAATCTATTCTATAAAACTCAAACACCAATAAAGACAGTAGTGGAGGAATTAAGTAACCAAAAATATTTTTGAAAAACAACTAACAAAAGACACAGTATAAACCCTTTCTTATAAATAATTACTTTGAATGAAAATGGATTAGATTGTAATTAACAGAGATTTGCATAATGGGTAAAATGTGATAGAACACTGTCTATGCAACCCACTTTAGACACAAAGTCCCAAATAGGCTGAAAGTGGAAGAATGGCAAAAAATTAAAAATACTGAATACAAACAGTCACCAAAAGAGAGCTGGGCTGGCTATAAGAAATATCAAACAAAATTAGGTCAGTTTTTCTCAATCCCTTGATGCTGAGTCTCAGCTCATTCCAGGATTTCTGTTCCATGTTGCCAGGGAGGTCCGCACCCCTGGGAGTCATGTCCCACATAGACAGGGGGAGGGTGGTGAGTTTGCTTGTTGTGTTGGCTGGAGAGAGAGGCCACATCTGAGCAACAAAAGAGGCTCTCTTGGGGGTGACTCTAAGCATCAAGGGATTAATAAAACCTTCTCAACCAAAAGGGGGAAGAGTGAAATGAGACAAAGTGTCAATGGCTGAGATATTCCAAACAAAGTGGAGAGGTTATCCTGGGGATTATTCTTAAGCATTAGGTAGATATCACCTTGTTATTCAAGATGTAGTGGAGAGGCTGGAGGGAATTGGCTGAAAATGCAGAGATGTTTTCCAGACACCATATTTCTTGATGATGATTGAATAATGATATAGCTTTCATGATGTGACTGTGTGGTTGTGAAAACCTTGTGTCTGATGCTCCTTTTCTCTACCATGTCAACAGATGAGTAGAACATATGGAATAAAAATAAATAATAGGGGGAACAAATGTTAAAATAAATTTAGTTTGAAATGCTAGTGATAAATGAAAGCAAGAGGTAAGGGGGATGGTATGTATAATCTTTTTTTCTCTGTTATCATTTTATTTCTTTTTCTGAATTGATGCGACTGTTCTAAGAAATGATGAATATGCAACTATGTGATGATATTAAGAATTACTGATTATATATGTAGAATGGAATGATATGTTAAAGTTTTTGCTGTTTGTACTTATTTTTTAATTAATAAATAAATAAATTTAAAAAATTAAAAATTTGGTCAGTTATTGAGACATATCAATATGTATCTATAAAAGGGTAAATCTTCAAGAAGATATAATTATAAATATATATGCACACAACAACAGAAAACCAAAATATATGACTGTTTGAAGGGAGAAACCATTCCACAAAAATAAAGATATCAGTTACACACTTTCATAAATGGATAGAAAATTTAGACAGAAAATCAATGTGGAAAGAAGACTTTGCAAACCTATAAACAAACTACACCCAGCAAAATACACATTCATCTCAATTATGAATTTACATTCCCTAGATCAGACCATATGTAACTCCATGACATTTCTAAAACATTGCAATCATAAGAATCTTCTGTGACCAAAATGAAATGAAACTAAAAGTCAATAACAGAAGACAAACTGGAAACTTCAATTACGTGAAAATTAAACAATGCTTTTAAATGACCAATGAGTCATAAAAGAAATCAAAAAGGAAATAAAGAAACACTTTGAGATAAACAGAAATGAATGCACAACATATTTTTAAAATGATAAGAACTTAAACTAAATGAGAAAATTAGAATGGGAAAGGCAAGAGGGAATCACTTTAAATAATTATATTCAGTATATAGTTACAAGACAAAAAGTATAAGGATGAACGTTTATCACACCATTATTTATAACAAGGATCTTTGAAGAGTTTCAAAACAAATCAAGAAAAGCAGTTAATATGGTATACAGCAGTAATATTGAAATTAGCCTTCAGTCAAGATAAACAGAAGATATTTTAACTATATTGTGGCATGGAAAAATAAATAGCAGTTCAACAAAAGTTGTGAAAGTAATTACCCATGTAAAAGTTTGGATATTAATAAGGAGTAAAAATATGAATATTACATAAATAGCATTAAGCCTTTGATGTCCTGAGCACTTTTGTGGTGTTTGTGGAAACAGTAGGGTATTTGTATTCTACTTTTTCACAGGAATCCCTTTCCTTGCTGCCTGTTCAGAAGAGTAACATCCTTTGACCAAGGCTAAAAGACATGAAGAAAGACATTCACTTATATATATGTCATCCTCCAAAGAGAGGCATGCTCCTGGAGAATGATGTTTGAAATCACTCTCTGTGGCCTCAGGAGGTGGCTCAGATCTCAGTTCCAATATTCTGTGTACTGGTCTGTCTTTTGTTAGTCTGCACATGGGTGTTTCAGGTTATGTGAATAGAGAAGGTGGCCAGAGCCTTCCATCTCTTTCCCCCTTAACAGTCTATTTGGAGGGAGGATGAGGTAAGAACTTGGTCATGACAGGGATTTGCAAAAAAGGGAAAGTTAGGGTTTTATAGGATGCTGGAATTTACCTTTAGGTGATAATCTGGGATGGAATCAAATGTAATCAGATTACTTTACACTCAAATGAACAGTCATCAAATATATACATGATATTAGGTGCATCTGAGGTATATACAGTAGTTGAAGAAATATACTAATTTGGAGTTAAAGTTCCTTGATGCAACTGTTCATACAAATACTCATGCAACTTTTTCTGGGATACTATATTGAACCCAAAGTAGTTGATAAAGCTTGAAAAGCAATCCTGACAAAATATAAAAGGCACAGGGTTGCTAAAGGATTCCACAGGAGACAGCGAGTTAAAATTTTATAGTTAATTGCTAAAGAGAAAGAAGCAGAGAGCAAAGATAGAGCAAGCAGGTGGGAGCCAGAAAAATCCACAAGGAAAAGGAAAGTATAAATGGCTCAAATCTCTGACAGTTTGTGATTTTAAAGGAAAAACCACACCAAGAGGGGTGGGGATGACATGTTGCCACAGACATCACCAGGAGATATCAGACTGATACAGATCATTACTTCATGTTCAACGTTATCCAGTCTGGCCTCTGGCAGGTGAGATCTTGGCATATTTGTGCTCACTATCTTGCTGTCACATCAAGTCATGTCAGAAGAGCTGCTGAAGGAGAGACACTGAATTGGTCCCCATGCCACAGAATCCATTTTGTATGTTAAGTTTTATTTTCTGATACCTGACAGTAAAGGTGAATGATTACTAAAAGGTCTTTTTCCTTGCTTACTACAAGTGAGAGAAAGTAACTTTGGAAGAATTCATTCATGTGAAATTTAACAGACACATGAATTATTATTTTCAAGTTTGAAAGTACAAGAAAAAGAAAAGAACTTATGGATCACTCATCATCAGATAAAGATGATTATTATGGGAAAGAGGCATACAAAAATTGAGATTATTTATGGATGTCCTAATTTCATCCTTCAAATGGAGATATAAAAATTCAATTAGGTACTTTCATATTTTGAGTTTTTAACAGTATAAATTTAATTTCACTGAATACAAAAAACAGTCACTGAATCAGTTTTTTTATACATGGGCAGGTACCGGAAATTGAACCCAGGTCTCCGGCATGGCACTGAGCTACCATTGCCCACCTTCAGTTTTTAAATATGCTAACAATTTATGTCCTCAAGAAATTTCATTTTAGATAGTTTTAAGCAGAATGCAATAGAAGGTACTGAAAATCAACATCGTATGGCATTTCTCTAAGACAGATTACTCTTATGCACAAATTTTACTTAGTGCAAATTTATTATAAGTTGAAGTGTTGGCCCTTGCCTTATTTGACCAGAAGTCCTGGTCCTTGACTCCTGAGACAAAGAATTGAAACTTGAGTTGAAGTTGGGAGAGCAAGGTAATTTATTAAAAGCAGAGAGTAAGAAAGGAAGGAATACATCCTAGAGAAGTATGGGCTCAGCTGGTTAAGAACCAGGGTTGGCCCTGGTCATAGCTCCAGTTCAGGTTTTTTATGGGGCCAGCTGATGGTAATAATATGGTGCCAGCTGATGGTAATATTGTAAACATTATTAGGGGGCTTTCCTGGGTTTTTTAATTTGTGGCTTTGTCTCTTGCTTTAACACGTGTTCTGACCACACTTTGCTTAATTTAACCATTTAACCATCCATTAAAAGTGGAATGCTCTAACTGCAGCTTGCTTAATTTAACCATTTAACCTATTGTTAAGGGTGGGATGCTCTGACTGCAGTTTGCTAAATTTAACCATCAGTTAAAATTGGTTCTAGCCTCCTGGGAGAGGCCTTGGGTGGTTCCCTTCTTCCCATATGGTGGGCTCTTGGCTTACCAACTACCTAACGGTAAATGGCATATACCTCTCTTAAGTTGAAATTGGCAAAACATAAAATAATTCCTTTTAAACCGTACAATTCAGTGGTGTTAGTACATTCTCATGCTAAGCAGATATGACCGCTATCTATTGATCTGTCTATATATTTTACAAACAATATCAGTCACAGTGACATGAAAGACATTTCAGTAAGCTGTACTTATTTTAAAATAATTTGAGATCATCATTGGATCCTGAGAAATTTTCCAACATGACAATTTTCTCAATTAAAAAAGAGAAATTAAGAAGTATATGTCAAAATTTTATTGATGAGCTTGCTTCCATTAAAAAGGAAAGTAAAATATATAGTAAATTTTGGTTCCATGTGTAAATAACATAGTTATAATTAAAACAAAGGTTAGAATTTGTAATATTTGTGTTGTGGGGCACACCAAAGGAGAGACCACACAAGTCAAAGCAATTTGCAAGCCAATTAGGTCTTTATTAGCTGGCCGGTGACTGCCTCAGAAACCCTAGGAGGATTCAGAGAGCAGCCCTAAGAAGTTCTCAAGGGGTGTTTATAAAGGTAAAAACTGCAAGCATATCCACAGCAGCAGGAAAAAGGACATTATCTTTTAGAGCTACATCTTGGTTTGCAGCCTTAAGCAAGCAATATTTTCTATGGAAGCAGAGGAATGCCATTTGCTCTTACACAATACATCCCATTCTTTTAGTTTCTTAACAATGATTATTGTTCAATTTTTAACTCTTGGGAACTTTTCACCCTGGATCTTGTGACTCTGGATACCTTCTTCTTGCTAGGGCCTGATTTATTGCTCCTGACCCCCCACATTTGTAGTTACATTTCTTAGCACTTTTAAACTATGTTATCATAAAATGAACCATTAAAAAATTTATGAAAGTCTATATGGAGGAACATCACTCACCCTTTCCCCTCTGGCTCCCATATGGCTCAGCCAGGACCACCCCAACTTATCGGGCTGTAAATTTCCAATATTTTGCGTATTCATTCAGTATTGTAGATGTTTTTCCCCCTTTTTCTGACACTCTACTGGGATTTTCTCCAGAAACAATCCTGGATCTATAAAAAGATCTTACAGCATGCAAGATTTTAAACTACCAATTCCCTCAATGAACAAATACTCTGGAAAAGTAAGTCTTGCTTAAATATCAGAGGAAAATGAATAAATCACATGGAAACAGTGCAGAGAAAGGTTCAGTCATCACTATTTCAGGAAAAAACTTCTCAGAGGAGTCAGTGTCAAAGATGCCTCCTCAAAAGCAGGAAAGTATTTTACTCACTGCAAATGGCCAAGATATCCAAGAGTTGAGCTGCCTCTGTAGTGGATCCTATGGGGACAAAGCTCAATTTTCAGTGTGAAAGCAGCACCAGGCTCTTGGGAACTGAACTGCAGGTCATTTCTGAGACATTCATTCGTGAGTCATCATGGGGTGGGGAAGGTGGGTTTGGATGCCTACTGGAGAATGCGCCACTCCTCTCCCTCTAACTGAATATCTGAGGTGGGGCTGAAACTCTTCAAGCTGCATGAAGTGGACTCCAGCACAGTCAATAGGGAAGATATCCAGGAGGAAGGATCTGCAAAAGGAACAAGAGTGGGGGAGAATTTTGCTCCAGACTCAGATTCCACAGACTCCTCAGTCCACATTAAGCCTGGGAAACAAGCTCTTTTTCACACCCTTCAACTATCCAGCCCATTGCATTGTGATGCTTAAAATGCAGATTAACATGCTTAATCTGTATTCCACTGTGATTCTCTCTGCAGGTGCCACTCACCTGGGTCTTCCCCTCCTTCATCCCACAGCCTCTGTTACCTGTCAAGTCAGGAAATATCCACAGTTTGCTGGTGAATTTGGGTGGGGATGTTGAAGGAGAGTGATCTGTCCAGGATCACATATCCAGCTGGGAGCATCACCAGCCCAAGCCAGTGTTCCCAGTCTAGACTGCAGGGAGCTGGAGGAGTGGCAAAAGCCCAGGAGAGGTGTTGCTTAACAAAAGGGGTGGTTGAGGCCCTTTTCCTCCACCAGAGACTCTTTGGAACATGCCCCAAGGAATTTCTGCCAGTTGTTGGGGGTGGGGATTGTTGTTCCTTTCCACAGGTAAATGAGCTTTTATTATGTCTATTTCTTGTGAATTTCTCTCAGCTACTACTATAAAAAGAGAACATTGTGCCCAGGAAGTGAAAAATTAACAAACTATTAGAATGGCAAAGCTTGTTTCACACTGAGGAGCTGAACTACCTTCCCGAAATATTTTCTATCATGGGATATGATCCATACCCCAGCACCTTGGAGCCCATAATGTCCACATGCTGCAAGATGTATTCAAGTGTCTTAAGAACTGGAATGTTTGAGTATTGACCTCCACCTGTCACTGTGGCTGGAGTGTGCCTTAAACTTTGTCTACTCACTGTCTCTCTCCCTTTAATTGTACATAAAAAGAAAAGGAAAGCAGAACCTGACTGTGAGTGCTACCAAGATTTCCTTTGGGATAAATGTAGAGTGCTCAAATTATACCTGTGCTTCCTTTTAGGTATTTTATAATTTATTCTGATTTTATAAAAACACTCTGCAAAACTTTCAGAGTAACACTGTGTCAGAAGGGGCTCATTCAATTGATTTTTCCAAAACTTTTACTTCAGAGGTACCATATATGGGATTCATTCATATTTTTCCATTTTCCTCTTTATAAAACTTGTGAAGCAAATAAAATCATTTGGCCACATTAATGCTATAGATGTATGAAATTAAAGTGAGAATTTTCAGTGGGAAGAAGCTGGGACAGTGAGAATGAATCATTTAGCTTTAATTATAAAACATTTACTATAGCTGAGTGTTGCATTAGGAGAATTTTGCACTCATAACCCAGGACTGAAGGGCCAAAGCAATATTCTACTAGGCCTTGGAACTTAACTCTTCACTCTTTAACTATGAACTACAAGATGCCAAGATGATCTGCTTTGCATTCCTTTGACTTGGCTACTCCCATAGGAAACATAAAGTAAAATGTCTCCCTCTTAATGTAAGTGATTCTCAAATAATATAGTAGCATATTCTGAATTAGGATAAATGAGGGACTAGATTTGCTCCACTGTTCATATTCTCAAATACCCTTCGATTTTCAACCTGCAGCCTGGGGTTATGGTAATTGAAGAAAGCCCTTTAACAGAGAAGAGTATGGGGATATATGACAACTTCCAACTGGAGCTTCTAGATTTCAATATTTCTGCATTTGAATAAAGCAATTAAAGTTGGCTATTGGATTTGAGAACAATGCATGTCATTTTGAGGGTAAAATAAGCCCTCCTTCCCAGTGGAAATCGTCCACTGGAGATACAAAAATAGAGGCAAAGCCTATTCTGGAATCTGTGGTAAATTGCCTTGACAACCTTGCATATGGGCTCAGAAGTGTCCTAAGGAGTTGTATTAGTTAGGATTTTCTAGGGAAACAGAACTGACAGGTGATATCTGCAAATATTATGAGATTTTATAAGAATTTGTCATGTTTCTATGGTGATGGGCAAGTCCAAATTCCATAGCACAGGTTGCAAGCTGAGAACTCTGATGAAAGTTTGCAATGACTTCCCATGGAGAAGCTTGATGGCTGAGGTATAGTTGGAAATTCTGTCTTTGGACTGGTGAAATCATGGCTTCTCCCTTTAAAGATTTCAATTTATTGCAAGAGGCTTCAATCATTGTTGAAGGCAATCTCCTCAATTGAACTTGCATATAATCAGCCATAGACACAAGCAATATACTGATGATTTAAGTCCACAAAATATCCCCATTTTAATATCAGTTCAGTACTTGTTGACCAAACAACTGGATAACTGTAATATAAAATGCAATACTATAAACTGGCCTCAGCAGGTTAAAAAAATCCATATGTTGAATTGTTACTGAACAAAGGCAGTATGTAAGTAATACTTAAATGATATTTGAGAATATGGATTCTTGCCCATGACCAGCTCCTGAGACACCAGGGCTTCAAAGACAGAAAAAGTTTATTACTAGATGTGTAACAGGAAATCAAATGACCTATTGGCCCAAAAATCTGCTTCCCAAACTGCAGCAATTATGATAGCTTTATAGCATTAAAAGATGGACAGTTTTCAGAATAATGAGCACAGTGATCCCAGATGTAATTAGAGATCATCTAATCATTGAGCATGCACAAATTTACTACATACTTTGTCACAGAATGTATGTAAGAAAATGGCAACTTTAATATGATGTACATGATTTTTAGCAAAATAAAAAGGTATAGGTCACTTGCACATTAAAATCTAAGCTGCTGTTCATATCAGGCAGGCACATTTTGGTTAGATCAAGTTTCAGTTATCAAGACAACTTTGGATTCGGGGTGGGTTAATAATGGACTCACCCAGGATCCTTCATTAATAAACATCAAGGACTGTCTTTAGTAAGCACAACACACTAAAGTTGAAAACTGGATAAATGGGTACAAATGAAGGTTAGTCATGTGATACTAGCTATAGTGTTATATACACAAATGTTAAAGATTTGTTGGAAAAGAAAAAATAAAATAAAGAATGGCAGATTATATCAAAGATACTTGTATTCCCTACAACAGGATACACAACCTGCATGTATCATAATGTACAGAGTACACTGTATAATATGAATGAACCTTCAAAACATTGCTGCTACTTCCAAAGCTGAGACACTTGAAATGAATGCTACCAATAGGGTAAATAATTGAATATTGTAATGCAGATGCAGGCTCTGTGCTTTTCCTTTGGTATGAACAAAGCAGGCTAGAACAGGTCCCTGAGAGGGGAGAGGAGATACCATGAGAAAGCCCTTGAACAAGGATGACTGACCATTGCCAGAACAGCCTTTCATGTACCAACAGACTGTCTGGGGCTACCCACCTATGCAAAACACCAGGCAGAAGACATCCCACCCAAATGCACTATATACCCGACAGGAACCACCCTGTACAAATAGGACTGTAGGAGAAAGAGCCATGACTTGTATATTTTCAAAGGCTTGCTTTGCAAATATAAGGTGTAATGGATTGAGTAGCAGAAAATTCTTATTAATAAATCACTTTGATCTAACAAGGAGAGGAGAGAGGAATAAGTAAAACTAAGCAAAACAATCAGACTGTGCCAGTGTTGCAAGCCTCTTGCCTCTTACCTCTCACCTCTTGCAAGAGTGTCTACATGCCCTTCTTGCATATGTACTAAATACACTTTCTACCCGTTTGCTTTATCTGTGTTGTGCCCTTGAATTCTTTCTTGTGGTATGTTCAGGAACCCAGGAATTTGAATTTGGGAATATGAAATTTCAGAATTCTTCTGGATAATTACCCTTCATAGCCATTTTACAGAGCATTGAGTAGATTTGGCATGGAGCATAAAAAATATTACATGTATGTATATGTATATGTAATATGTGCGTGTATATATATATATAATAAGCATGAGTCTGCAAATATGTGTGTGCATGCCTAGTTTATAAGACAGATAAAGCAATATAAATAGGCATGTATATATATGTATGTATTTTGGGTGCAAAGACAGTGAATCATTTTGCAAAGGGCTTTCAGTGCCTGTATCTGCATGGCAACTCATCACCACACTGTTGTACCTGCACCATAGTCCACATCCTGCTTCACATCCACCCTGAAAACACAAAGTACTGAAGGAAATCAACTGCCAACGTAACACTACTATGATATTTACATGCCTCAAAGGCAACAGAAGACCACTAAGCACAGCAAAATGCAGAAAGATATAGCCCAGCCTAATGATCCAATTTAAGCACTGGAAGTGACACAGACTTTGGAAAAACTAAATAAAGATGTTCATATTCCTCTATTAAATAAAATAGATGGGATGGCTGATGATATAAAAGAGTTCAAGAAGACAATAGAGGAGGGAGAAGGAGCCAAGATGGCAGCTTAGTGAGGTGTGGGATTTAGTTCATCCTTCAAATCAGCTAGTAAATAACCAGGAAGAGTGGATAAGAACTGCTGGTACCACAGCAGTGACTGGACACACAGCATATGCCAGTCTGGACAAGCTGGACCAGCTGCAACCCCTCCCAGAACTGTGAGTCCCCTAAGCCACAGTAGCCATTGCCCCTCCATCACAGGCTGGCTCAAAGAGGGGAAAGGAAAGAGGCTTTACTAGCAGCAGGGGGCTGAGCCCAACCAAGCTTCAATTTATAGAATTAATTAACAAATTCTGGCTGCAAAAATAGGCCCCGTTTTTTCCCCAGCACAGAGGGAGCAGGGATGATGGAAAAATTTAAAAAGGGGGAGTTTTTTTGGATTG
The DNA here is from genome assembly GCA_004026745.1 of Myrmecophaga tridactyla. NCBI lineage: Eukaryota > Metazoa > Chordata > Mammalia > Pilosa > Myrmecophagidae > Myrmecophaga > Myrmecophaga tridactyla. Next base: position 38,377 of record PVIY010013441.1, read on the forward strand.
GACAACACAAAATACTTGAAAGGGTTTGTGCCCTGAAGGAAAGGAGGGGGCACATAGGACCTGGAAATACAAAGAGCAATGTACCAATATAAGCTCTTGATTGGTAAACCCGAGGAATGGGGATCCTGTTCTGAGAAGGAATTTTTTCTTTTCTTTTTTGTGGCTGTGTTTCTACAGTTTGACTGCTCTTTGGATACAACTGCAAGGCTTCTCTGTGTCCATTGTCCCAGGAAAAGACAGAATTAAGCTTGTCTGAGAGCTTGTCTTGAGGCTGTGCCTCCACCAGGAAAGGGGTGGGGCTCAGCTCAGGTGGAAACCTTCCTGCAAGGAATTCAGATTCCAGGGTCTGGAAAAGTGAAACCATTAAAGCCAGCTTACAACCTATTCTCTGTCTCAACCACACCCCCAGAAGGGAGAGTCTGCTGAAATCAAAGGTACTACATCACCTTATGCTGGTGGGACCCACAGGCAGACAAGTACCACATACTGGGCAGGATAGGAATAACACAGAGTCTAGAGGCTTCATAGGAAAGTATTTCAAATTGCTGGGTCTCACATTGAGGAAAAACTGATATAGGCAACTATTTCTTCCTGAGAGGGGGCCAGTTTGGTCTGGGAAAATCTGACTGGGGTCTACAATACCTAAGGAAAAATGGTACCATACCGGCAGGACCAGAAATAAGGAAACAAGAACTGAGAAATTCTGATCTCTTAAACAAATCCTAAACTTGAGGTCTGGAATAAGCTGAATTGAATGTCAACAAAATAGACAACAAAGTCATCCAGCAAAAAAATCCTAGGTAAAAAAGTGAAACAATCTCCACAAAAAACCAATTAAAGAAATTAAATACCTAGATGCCAACAAAAAAAATAACGAATCAGATGAGGAAAATTGAATATATGGCTCAGTCAAAGGAACAAACCAGCAATTCAAATGAATACAGGAGTTGAAACAATTAATTCAGAATGTTCAAACGGACATGGAAAACCTCATCAAAAGTCAAATCAATGAATTGAGGGAAGATATAAAGAAGGAAAGAGATGAAAAAATAGAAGAAATCAAAAGACTGAAAAACAAATCACAGAACTTATGGGAATGAAAGGCACAGTAGAAGGGATGAAAAAAACCAATGGAAAGAATGACAAAATATAAGCAGGGAATCAGGGAATTGAATGACAACATGAAGCACATGAATATACATGTATGGGTGTCCCAGAGGGAAAAGAGAAGGGAAAAGGAGGAGAAAAACAAATGGAGGAAATTATCACTGAAAATTTCCCAACTCTAATGAAAGACTTAAAATTACAGATCCAAGAAGAGCAGCATACCCCAAACAGAATAGATTCAAATAGATGTACTCCAAGACACTTACTAAACAGAATGTCAGATGTCAAAGAGAAAGAAAGAATTTTGAAAGCAGCAAGAGCAAAGCAATCCATCACATACAAGGGAAACCCAATAAAACTATGCATAGCTTTCTCAGCAGACACCATGGAGATAAGAAAACAGTGGTATGATATATTTAAGATTCTAAAAGAGAAAAGCTGCAAACCAAGAATTCTATATCCAGCAAAATTGTCCCTCAAAAATGAGGGGGAGATTAAAATATATTCAGACAAAAAATCACTGAGAGAATTTGTGACCAAGAGACTGACTCTGCAAGAAATACTAAAGAGAGCACTGGATACAGATAGAAAAAACAGAAGAAAGAGGTGCGGAGAAGAGTGTAGAAATGAAGACTATCAATAGAGGTATAAAGAAGAAAAATTAGATATGACATATAAAATCCAAAAGGCAAAATTGATGAAGAAAATGCTGCCCTTACAGTGATAACACTAAATGTTAATGGATTGAACTCCTCAATCAGAAGACATAGACTGAGAGAATGGATTAAAAAATGGGACCCATCTATATGCTGTTACAGAAGATGCAGCTTAGACCAAGGATGTTTATAAGCTGAAAGTGAAAGATTGGGAAAAGATGTTTCATGCAAACAACAATCAGGAAAAAAGCAAGAGTAGCTATACTAATATCCAACAAATTAGTCTTCAAATGTAAGACTTGCAAAAGAGACAAAAAGGAACTGTGTATCAATAAAAGGAACTTAACAAGACATAGCAATCATAAATATTTATGTACTGAGCCAGAGTGCTCCAAAATAGGAGGAAAACAATGAAAATTCTGAAAAGAGGAAAAAGACACATATATGATAATAGTTGAAGACTTCAATTCCCCACCCTCTTTGATGGACAGAACATTTAGACAGAAGGTCAATAAAGAAATAGAGAATTTGAATAATACAATAAATGAGCTAGACTTAACAAACATTTATAGAACATTACACCCCACAACAGCAGGATACACTTTTCCTCAAGTACTCAAGGATCATTCTCCAGGATAGACAATATGTTGGGTCACATCTCAATAAAATTATAAAGATTGAAAACATGCAAAACACTTTCTCAGATTATAAAGGAATGAAGTTGGAAATCAAACAAGCAGAGGGCAGACAATTCACAAATATATGGAGGCTCAACCACACACTCTTAAACAGCCAGTGGATCAAGGAAGAAGTTTCAAGAGAAATAAGTAAATATCTTGATATGAAAATGAAAACGCAACATATCAAAATTTATGGGATGCAGCAAAGGCAGTATTAAGAGTGAAATTTGGTGTTTCCCTAAATGCCTATATCAAAAAAGAAGATAGAGTAAAAATCAAGGAATTAACCATTCACTTGGAAGAACTACAGAAAGAACTGTCAACTAACTACAAAGCAAGCAGAAGGAAAGATAAAACAAAGATTGGAGCAGAAATGAATGAAATTGAGAACATTAAACAATCACGAAAATAAGCAAAACCAGAAGTTCGTTCTGTGAGAAAATCAGTAAGATGGATAGACCCTTACTGAAGTTGACAAAAGGAAGAAGAGAGAGGAGGCAAATAAATAAAATCAGAAATAGAAAAGGAGACATAACCACTGACTCTGCAGAAATAAAAGAGTTAATGAAAGGATACCATGAACAACTTTATGCTAATAAACCAGGAAATGTAGATGAGATAGACAACTTCCTAGAAAGGCATGAACAACCAACATTGACTCAAGAAGAAATAGATTGCTTCAACAAAACAATCACAAATAAGGGTATTGAATTAGTCATTGAGAAGCTCCCCAAAAAGAAAAATCCAGGACCAGATGTCTTCACATGTGAATTCTACCAAACATTCAATAAAGAATCAGCACGAATCCTGCTCAAACTCTTCAAAAACATTGAAGATTAAGGAAGGCTACCTAACTCATTCTATGAAGCCAACATCACCCTCAAACCAAAGCCAGACAAAGATACTACAAGAAAAGAAAATAACAGATCAATCTCTCTAATAAATATAAATGTAAAAACTCTCAACAAAACTCTTGCAAATCGAATCCAGCAGCACATTAAAAGAACTACACACCATGAACAAGTAGGATTGACCCTATGTATGCAAGGATGGTTCAACATAAGAAAACAAAGTAATGTTACACATCATATCAACAAATCAAAGCAGAAAAACCACATGATTATCTTGATTGCTGACAAAAAGGCATTTGACAAAATTCAACATCCTTTCATGTTAAAACACTTCAAAGGATAGGAATAGAAGGGAGCTTTCTCAACATGATAAAAGGAGTATATGAAAAACCCACAGCTAACGTCATCCTCAATTGGGAAAAATGGAAAACTTTCCCCCTAAGATCAGGAACAAGACAAGAATGTTCACTACAATTAATATTATTCAACATTGTGTTGGAACTTATAACCAGAACAATTAGACAAGAAAAAGAAATACAAGGCATCAAAATTGGAAAGGAAGAAGTAAAACTCTCACTGTTTGCAGATGATATGATACTATATATCAACCCCCCCAAAAAAAATCTACAGTAAACTACTAGAGGTAATAAATAAGTACAGCAAAGTGGCAGGTTACAAGATCAAGACTCAAAAATCTCTGGTGTTTCTGTACACTAGTAATGAACAATCTGAGGGGGAAATCAAAAAAAAATCCCATTTCCAGTTGCAACAACAACAAAAAGTACTTAGGAATAAATTTAACAAAGGATAAAAAAGACCTATACATAGAAAATTATAAGAAAATGCTTAAAGAAAACACAGAAAACCTAAATAAATGTAAGGGCATACTGTGTTCATGGATTGGAGGGCAAACTATAGTTAAGAAGTCAATTTTACTTAATTGATAGATTCAATGTAATTCCAATTAAAATCCCCAAACCTTACTTTTCAGACAGAAAAACCAATAACCAAATTTATCTGAAATGCAGAGTGTCCCTAATAGCTAAAAATATCCTGAGAAAGAAAAATGAAATCCAAGGTCTCACACTATCTGGCTTTAAGGCATATTATGATGATACAGTGGTCAAAACAGCATGGTACTGAAATAAAGATAGATACCCTGAGCAATGGAATTGAACAGAGTGTTCAGATTATAGGCCTTCTCATCTGTGGACAATTTATCTTTGTAAGGCAGTCAAGCCAACCCACCTGGGACAGAGAAGTCTCTTCAATAAATGATGTCTAGAGAACTGGATATCCACATAGAAAAGAATGAAAAAAGATTCATATTTCACACCCTATACAAAAATTTACTCAAAATGGATCAAAGACCTAAACATTAGATCTAAGACCATAAAAATTTTAGAAGAAAATGAAGGTAAATATCTTATAAATATCATAATAGGAGGCAGTTTTCTAGATTTTATACCCAAAGCATTAGAATTGAAGAAAGAAATAGATAAATAGGAACTCATCAAAATTAAACACCTTAGTGTGCCAAAGAACTTTGTCATGAAAGTAAAAAGAGAGTCTACACAATGGGAGATAATATTTGGAAGCAATAGATCAGATAAGCATCTATTATCAAGAACATGTAAAGAGATTAGATTGTTCAATTCAACAACAAAAAGACAAACAACTCAATTACAAAATGGGCAAAAGACATGAACACACACTTCTCAGAAGAGGAAATACAAATGGCCAAAATGTACATGAAAAGATGCTCAACTTCCCTGGCTATTAGGGAAATGCAAATCAAAACCGCAATGAGATAGCATCTCACACCCACCAGAATGGCCATTATCAATGAAACAGAAATGATGAGTGCTGGAGAGGCTGTGGAGAAAGAGGCACTCTTATCCACTGTTGGTGGGAATGTAAAATGGTACAACCACTGTGGAAGGCAGTTTGGTGGTTCCTCAGGATGCTAAGTATAGAGTTGCCATATGACTTAGCAATACCATTGCTAGGTACCTACTCAGAGGAGATGAAGGTAAGGATGCAAATGGACATTTGCACATCAATGTTTATAGCATCAATTTTTAAAATTCTAAGAAATGGAAACAGCCAAAATGTCCATTATCAGATGAGTGGGTAAAGAAGCTGTAGTATATACATATGATGGAATTTTAGGCAGCTGTAAAACAGAATTAAGTTATGAAGTATGTAACAAAGTGGATGGACCTTGAAGACATTGTGCTGCATGAGATTAGCCAGAAACAAAAGGACAAATACTGTATGGTCTCACTGCTGTGCACTAACATTAATGAATGAAACTGGAGAATTTTAGTTAAGGACAGAGACCATCAGGAGATAGAAATAGGGTAGATATTGGGTAACTGGAGCTGAAGGGATACAGATTGTGCAAAAAGACTGATTGCAAAAATTCAGAAATGGATAGCACAATACTCCCTAATTGTAATAGAATAATGTTAATACACTGAATGAAGCTGAATGTGAGAATTATAGAGGAAAGAGGCTCGGGGCACAAATGAAATCAGAAAGATAGATAATAAAGACTGTAATGATATAATCTAGGAATGCCTAAAATGTACAATGATAGCGACAAAATGTACAAATTAAAAAATGCTTTTGCAGGAGGAAGAAAAAAGTAATGTCAATATTTCAGGGTGTTGAAAATAGATTGTATTCATATTTTAAACCTTTAACTTATGTGTGGAACTAAATTTTAAAAATGTTTATTTGGTACAGCATTTATATTTTGACAAGTACATCTCTAATATAACTTATATGGACAGTTTAAATGAACACCATATGTACATGGAATCTTGAGTAGGGCATAAGATTTTGTAGGTTTGTCCAGAGTAATGCCATGATAAATCCCAGAGTGATTTGAACAGTGAATAAAAAGGTATTTGCAAAGTCCCCTTGGGGGAATGTTGAGAAAGAGGGAAAATTCAACTTCCCCATTTGGAGAAGGTCTGATATTCTCACAAGCAGTGAGGACAACAAAATCAATAGGCTGAACCCTAAATCTTGGGGGTTGCTCGTATGAAACATATCCTCACAAAGGGTAGGCTAAGCCTACTTAAAATTAGACCTAATAGTCACCCCCAGAAAACCTCTTTTGTTGCTTAGATGTGGTCTATCTCTCAGCCAACATGGCAAGGAAACTCACTGCTCTCCCCCTCTCTATAATTCCCAGGGGTGTAAACCTCCTTGGCAACATGGGACAGAAATTCAAGAATGAGCTGGAACTCAGCATCAAGGGATTGAGAAAACCTTCTTGACTTAAAGGGGGAGAGAGAAATGAAATGAGATGAAGGGTCAGTGGCTGAGACATTTCAAACAGAATCAAAAGTTTATCCTGGAGGTTATTCTTACACATTATACAGATAACATCTTTTTAGTTTAAAGGTGTATTAGAGAGGCTAGAGGGAAGTGCTGGAAACTGTAGAGCTGGGTTCCAGTAGCCATGTTTCTTTAAGATGATTGCATAGTGACAAAGCTTTTGCAAAGTTACCGTGTGATTTTGAAAACCTTATTCTGATGCTCCTTTTATCTATAGCATGGACAGATGAGTAAAAATATGGATTAAAGATAAATAAATAATAGGGGGAACAAATGTTAAAATAAATAAGGTAGAGGGAAATACCAGTGGTCAATGAAAGGGAGAGGTAAGAGTTATGATATGTATGAGATTTTTTCTTTTTTCTTTTTATTTCTTTTTCTGGAGTGATGTAAATGTTCTGAGAAATGATCATGGTGATGAATATACAACTATATAATGATAATATGAGCCATTGATTACATACCAAGTATGGAATGTTCATATGTTAAAAATGTTTATGTTGCATGTTGACTTGTTTTATTAAGAATTAAAAAAAAACCCTAAACCACGAATCAGGCCTCCAACACTCTTGTCCTATCTCTAACATTAACTCACTATATGATGTCATCCAGATCACTTATCAGGGCCCAGTTTCTGCATCCTGAAAATGAGAGAGTTAACCTGCATTTTTTTCTGTGGTCCCTTCAAACCAAAAATTCTGTGGTACTATGAAATCACTTTCCAAGGATTCAATAAGGGATGTTTATATATACCCTCTGGTCTCTGGTCATTTCTGCCACCAACAGAAAGACTTTAATAAGACAAATACTCACATGCAGAATGGTATACTAGGAATTTTTTATTTAAACAAAAGACACAGTCCCTGCCCTTAAAAAAAACTGTAATTTAAAAAGAAATAAGACAAAATAAGAAATATGAAAATAAGACAGTTGGTAGAATGTTCACCTTCCATGCAGGAGACCTGTGTTTGATTCCTGAACCATGTACTGATGTCCCACCTCCAAAAAAAAGGTAAAAGACAGATTAGTTGAATCAATAGAAATACAGCAGTACCAAGCTTTACAAAAGAAATATGCCAAATGAGGTCATTTGATTAGATCAGTAAAACTAAACATCCGCAGAGATCAAGTTATTTCAAGGGTGCCCCTCCCCCACCCTGCTTTAATCAGGATAGCTCTGCATTCATCTGCATTATGCATCTAAGAAATCTAAGAAATATTTACAAAGAAATAGGGCTGGCCTAGATCATTCCTAAGGTCCCATCTATCTTTAAGTTTTCCCAATTTCAAGATTTTAAGTTGTATGTAAAGTAAGTTTTAATATTCTACCTTCAGTTTTCTCTGTATATAAGAAATTGTCTTTGCAGAGGTTAACTCCCCTGTAAAAAATAATTATTTTGCAATGCAAATAATGAACCTTAGTTGTGTCTGTTTAACACATTCAGATTTTCCTAACCCGAATTTTACAAAAGCAAGCCGCATTAATAGTTACAAAATAATTGCATAGGAAAATTAGACAAAGTGTCTATAAGAAAGATTGGTAAGATCCCTGGAACACTATGGAGAAGCTGTTGGTTTCATCCATTTAGGCAAAAAGACACCGAACTGGCGCTAGAATTCCTAGGCTCTAGCACTGATTTAGATAATTTCTTTTTCACAGAACACATCTCAGAAAATTAAGACCAATGATACATGGTAGTTGTGACAATTGCAAAGTATTCTCCATGCATTACTGTATTTAATTTAATCCTCCCAATTCCATGTGACAGATATTATTGTCTCTCCTCTTTGAAACAAGAATTCTAGAAGCAGGATTAGTAATTCAGGGCCACAGAGCCAAGGTTTGAACTGAGGAAATCTGAAAGCAAAAGCTGGTGCCCTAAGCCATAAGCCCCGTCACTATTGGTGCCCCTTGGGTGCTGGGAATGCAGTGTGCCCTGCAACTGCCAAAGGTTCAAATGAGACTCTGCCTCCAATTCCTCTACAAATTCATTTTGCCCCATTATCCATCACAAAGATGATTTTTCCTTCTTTCTTTATCAAGGCTGGTCCTAGATTTAAAAAATGTTATCACATCGCTACAGTTTTTTCATCCTCCCCCTTCTCTATCAGCAGCTCCTAATTCACACCAGGAAGGAAAGCAATATGGCCTCCAGGAAATTTGTTCTGATGCTTCCAAGAAGAATTGACCACTCCTTTTTGCATGCTAAAGATACCTGAATGTACAAATTTATTGCCCATTTACCCTTATGAAACTTATTTCTGCATTGATAAGCTAAGTCTACTTATAAACACACCCAACAGTCATCCCCTGATAATCTCTTTTTTGCTCACATGTGGCCTCTCTTTCTAAGCCAAACTCTGCAAATAAACCATTACCCTCCCCATACATGGGACATGACTTTCAGGGATGTAAGTCTCCTGGGTAATGAGGGACATGACTTCATTCACAAGTGCACATAACCTGCACCAGCCTGAACCACCTCTCCCACACAAGCGTACATTCTTGCCCTACCCACCCTAAGACATGCCCACCCATATCTAGCCCAATGACTTCCACCTCCCCATCCCTGCCCCCTGTAGTTTGGTGGTCAATGCATTAAGGATGCAGGTACTCACCTGGGATAAGCCTGGCCCTGGAATAGTAGGATTGAGAATGTCTGCTTAACCAAAAGGGGGAAAAGAAATGTAACAAAATACAGCTAAGAGATTTCAAATAGAGTTGAGAGGTCATTTTGGAGGTTATTCATGTGCAAGCTTCAACCAGATATTTATTACAAATTGCCACAGTATGTCAAGTCCCAATCTACAGTATTCCTGTAAACTCTAAAGAAAACCCAGGGCTCTATCTAAGACTCTCTAAAGGTTTAATTTATCAAGTTTAATTTTTCAGAAGCTTAAAACCTACAGATTGCTCCTATGTCAGATAATCTCTGAAATTTAGAGGTATCAGTCTCTCCCAGAACATCAGCCAGTTGCATTCCTCTACTCCATAATGTCACCACCCTTTCCAAATGAAGAAATTAGAATGGTTATTGCCCAAATATCCCTGAAGATTAAGAGAATGAATAAATGAGAGGGAGGAGTTGTAACAGAGAAGTTAGGTTTAATAAAGGATTATGACTGCTGAATCATTATATAGATATTTCTTTTTAGTTTCTAGTGTATTAGAATAGCCAGAGGCAAATATCTAAAATTGTGGAACTGTAATCCTACTATACTTTGAAATTTACTCTATAACTACTAGTTGAATTGTACTTTGAAATTTATTACTTTTCTGTAAATATGTTATGTTTCACAATAAAAATATTTATAATAATAAAAAAGAAGACACTGGAAGAACATAAAGAAGAATTTGAAAGAATAAATTAAAAATAGCAGATATCACAGGGATTAAAGATGCTGTAGATCAAATAAAAATATATTAGAGACACACAAGAGCAGATTTGCAGAGGCAGATGAGGCAGTAAGTGAACTAGAAGACAAGGCAACTGATTTAACTGATTTTGAACACACAAAAGAGCAAATGGCAAAAGAGATGGAAAATTTGAATTGGATCTCTGGGAAATTATGGACAAAACAAAGCACACAAATGTAAGAATCATCAGTGTCCAAGAAGGAGAAGAGAAGAGTAAGGAGCTAAGATTACTTCAGGATATAATGGGAGAAATTTTCCCAATCCTTAAAAGGACTTAAATATGCAAATCCAACAAACTCCAAATAAAAGAAATCCAAATAAGCTTTGTGCAAGACACATACTAATCAGTCAGTCAAATGTTGAAAAGAAGCAGAAATCCTGAAAGTAGCAAGAGAAAAACAATCTACTACATTAAAGGGAAAACACATAAGACTTAGTTTGGACTACTCAACTGGCACTATGGAGGTATATGATCAGTGGCATAGAGTTCAGGGCACTGGAAGGACTAGGCGTGAGTGGGAGTTTGTGAAGAGGAGGGTACAGGGGCCCAGAATATAGACGTGGGAGTGTGTAGGCGCAGGGCAGAAGTCAGGGGGTTTGCAGGATGTTGGTCAGGGGTGGATAATATCAGGTGGGTGGGGTCCTGCTTCAGGTGTAGGGAGGTTGGAGCAGGCATGCACACATGTACAGGTCAGGGCCTATATAGCACAGAAGCATGTCAGCACCTGCCGGTGTGGAAGCAGGGCACTTATATGCAGGGATGGGGCAAGGCTGCATGCTTGTGGGGCAGGGTGTTGGGGTAGTGTAAAGAGGATGGTACATGAATGTGTAGGTGCCTGGTGGTAAGAAGATATGATGGTATGTATGTATGGATCTGGGGAGTGGGGTCAAGGTGTGCACTGGTCAAGGGGAAGGACTGGTTGTAGGTACACAGAACTCAGGGACAGTGACCAGGTATGCATCTGTGTGAGCTGGGGTATATGTGGCCCAGATGTGAATGTCAGCACTTGCTTAGAGCTGGGGCCTTGATGGGGGTGCATGCATGCATGAGTATGGATCCAGGGGAGCCATAAACTGCTGTACATGTGTGCAGAGCTCAGAGGGCATTGAGAGGAGTTGCATCACTTTATGGGCTGCAGGCAGGTATAGCCTGGGTATGAAGGTGAGTACCTGCATCCTTAATGCATTGACCACCAAACTACAGGGGGCAGGGATGGGGAGGTGGAAGTCATTGGGCTAGATATGGGTGGGCATGTCTTAGGGTGGGTAGGGCAGGAATGTACGCTTGTGTGGGAGAGGTGGTTCAGGCTGGTGCAGGTTATGTGCACTTGGGGTGGGTGTGGAGTGGGAATCACATGGAGGGTTCTTTGGGATGGGGACACTTGTAGCATGAGGTAGAGGGTATGAAGGTGATGGGGTACAGGTGCATGGGGTGCGGGGTGTATCACAGGTCGGTGGTGTGTGTGAGGGTATAATAATCAAGGAACATAGCTTAGCTTACTTCCTTGCCCCTTCTCCCTGTCCATAAACTCCTGAGGGCTCCAGGTCTTAGTTTGGAAAGGGGCACACTAGGCTGCTTCCACTAGCTGGATGGGCTCCAGTTCTTTGCATTTTACTTCTTCAGTTTTTGGAACAAGGGCCTTCCTCTGAGATTTAGAAGACCCTCCCAAGTCACATACACTCTGGAATTGAAATCCCATTCACCTTCCCATCCTTTCTCTAGCAGTTCTTTGGAGCATGGGTGAACTTGAGCTACCCAATTCTGCCATCTTCCCAGAAATCTCACATTTAATTTTTTAAAACCTAGTTTGCAGGATGGCTATTGACCATTTCACATTTATATTGTCCCCAGACATATGAAACTGATCCAGGTTCTCTGTGGTCTCTCTACAATCTGATGTCACTTTTTAATTTTAGCCATTCTAATAGGTATGTAGAATAGCAATGTATGATTTTAGTTTTCATTTCCTGATGAGTTACATATGTTAGTTTCCCATCTATGTAACTGTTGCAGTGAAATATCTGTTCATGTATTTTGTCCATTTTATTACTGGATTATTTGAGTTTTCTTGTTGAGATTTATGCAATCTATATATAAATTCGTGGCAGATATATGGTTTGCAAATATGTTCTTCTAGTCTATAACTTGTGTTTCCATCCTTTAGCAGTATCTTTTGCAGAGAAAATAATGGATATTTTCCCACCCTTCTGTTAATAAGAATAGAGACTCTAAGAATAGGGATTTAAGTATAATGTCTATCATACCCACCTGTCTGCTTGCTGAAACATAAAAATTACATAATAAGAGTTTTAGTAATACATGGTCTTATGAAACATAAAATTTGAGATTTCAAACATTTGTTTCCACTTGGGTATGGTTTGTCATTGTTCTGTGTATCCAAAAAAAAAACAAAGAAAAATTCCAGTCTCAGATTCTTTTTACTTCCTCTTTAGTTTCTTTTATTTACCCTGGATTGTGTGAAGCTGAAAGAATATTGTTTCAGCAGCAAAACCCTACAAGATTGAGAAATATTTTCAAAGGCATGTAAGATTCAGACTTTCTAAATTTGATTTATATGATAAATGGAAGCCTAAATCTGGGGCTTTCTGTGCATTTCCCAGTGCTCATAAACCATAAATAAAATGTAGATGTCTTATGAGATGAATCTAGTGAGGATTATAAATTGTTTGGAAATGTAGTAAATCAACTAAAATACCTCACCAAAGGGATCTACTTATAATAAGCTATTATCCACATGAGTTGATTAAGTTTAAGAATGTGTTTTTGAGGGTATGTATCTCTAATACACATTCTGTTGGTTTCAACCCACAGTATTTGATTTCCACCCCCCAGTATTTGAACACACAACCATCTTATTTAAAGGTAAGCAGGGGTGTCTCTGTACTTTACAGGAACATCAATTTCAGCAGTTCTTGGATGTAGTGCCCAGACTTATTTCTTTCCTCTCCACATTGATTGGGATTGCCTGGGAGCTCTTTCTCTCATTATTATTAGGATATCCAAAATGAAATGTAAAAGTAAACTACATAGACAAAAAGCAAAATCTCAAAACCTCATGAAATTCTCCCCTACTTAATCCAGGAACCCCCTCACAAGGCCTACAAAGGCATCATCATTTCATAATCCAGTTAACATGATGCAGTCACACTCCAGGACATTGTAGGAAGTCGTTAGGTTCATTTATAATAATTAAATTTTAAAGTTTTGACATTTTGTTTCACTTGTTTGCCTTTTATTTTCAGAATTCCTATGCTAATCTACTTCTTTCAACGTTTTAGGATTAGGGAATCATGTTTGGCAGGTGGAAAGGTGACACAGCAACAAAAACTGAAGCCTGGAGCCAGCCCTGTCTCTGCTGTTGATTATAATTTGAGTTTTCTCAGTCATCAGCCAGGTCTACATTTTTAAACTGTACAAAAACTATCCTCTCTTTTGTTTGAAACTCTTGTATTTTAAGACTCACTATTAATCAGAGTAAAACTCACTGACCAAGTTCTCTCTCACATTTATTGAAAGAGTTACAAAGGAAAGATTATTCTCAAATAATTAATTTCTGCTCAACCATCACCTGGGAACACTTCAATATATTATAGATACTTATTTCATGGAATATTACATGGAAATAAAAATAAAAGGGAAAATACAAGACAGGTGTATATTTGCTTATCTGAAGTTATCATTAAATCTAGAAAGCATAAGAAAATACATAAAAATTATACCTATACCACATTTTTGTACACTATGATATATATATATATACATATGTTCATAGGTTTTTATGTGTGTGTGTACATTTACAGTATGTTCAAGAAGAATCAGTGTGGACAGGTAGAAGCACACCAGTTAGTTCAGAGGAATAGGAAATCAAGGTACATCAAAGGCTGTTTGCATAGGGAAACTGAGGCAGGTGGTCAGTGCAGAGAGAAGACACCAGTACTGTTTCATCTAGAGGATATATATCTCTAGGAAGCAAAAGGAGGTGAGGTAAGGGAAAGAGAGAAGGGGTAAAGCAGGTAGGGAGAAGGTTGAGAGTACCTTGAGGGGAAGTGCTTGTTTTCATCATTTTACTTCTTCTCTGGAGAGATATAAAGACCTCAACCTTTATGTTCAGCCAGCAAAAGCATTGTTTAAAGTGACTAAAGGCAGGGATGTTTATGCCCCTCCCCCTTCCAGGACACTAAAGGATGTTTCTTCCTCTCTAAAGGTTGCTCCAAATAATGACACACTTGTTAGGTATCACCTATACAGCTTCCCAAGAAAATACCTCCAGGGGTGGGGGTAAGAGCATAAACTTTCAGGGGAGACAGAATGGGATGGAGAAACCTGGGAAAGTGGGTCTGGCCTCCCTAAAGGAGGAGATTGCACCATATTACTCTGATAGCAATCAGGATAGATTGCCTTCTGCTTTACTGTTAATCATCTGCAAAGGAAAAAAAAAACAGAAAAGACAAATGAAAGAGACCATGAAGGAAGGGCAACTTCATTCTTAGAAAGAGACATATCTTATCTCTTACACTAAGGCCTATAGTCTCTCCTTAAGGAGCTGGTTCATGAACTAAAAGTTAATGGGCTACCTGGCAATGTAAAGTGCATATTCCTGGGGACAAACTCCACCTAATACAAACACTGAAATTAAACAATTTGATGCCATGATAATGAATATAAAATGGTGACCCCTACTCAAGATTCTCCACAATTATTGCAGAAATCAGAAGTGACCCACAGAGGAAGCTATGGATCATACCCATATATACCTTGTGTGGATTTTTGTGAATTAGAAGCTGCCTCGCAAACATTAGACCTCATAACAGCTTGAGTAACTGACAATGCTAACTGTTGGCTGATGTCAAATTTGAGTCCACAAGTTGAGGATATTAGACTCAGCTTATTAGTCAACTGATAGAGTGCAGTATGATGAATTATAAGTCTGGAATATGCTGAATTGAGTACTGAGTCCAATCAGTTGTTTATACAGGGAGATGCTGATAAATATCAAGCATTCTTAGTGGCAATGGTGACTCATACTAAAACAATATAAGAGGTCATAGATATCCTGGATTTAATAGGAACTCATGAAAGTCAAACAGAGTTATGTATTGTTTGTTATTCCATAAACAGCACCCTATTTGGCTCAAACAAAAAGTTTACCAACAACAAGACTTCTCTTACTAGGAGAAACAAACCACCTAGGTCTAGGCCCCTGTTTAAATGTGAACATGAAAATGATCAAGAAATCATATTGAACACTAAAGGAAAAGGTGTCTTGAATTGAATGATCACTGGTAAATTGGTGAAGGAATTATAATACTAGGGTTGATTACAATGCATGCTAGGCTCCTTTTCAGAGTCAGCCTTAACTTCCATGCCTACCCATAATCTAGGTCAAAGACTGGGACCTACTCCCATAGGGATATAGTGGTCATGGAAATGGGAGCATTCTGTCAGTCAATCTGTCTTCCACTTTCTTGACTGTGGTCTGGGCTCCAAAAATAATGCTATCTGGCTCTGTTGGACATGGGTACCCAAACCTCCCTAATCCCAGAAAGCCCTGTTGCTTTAAAGGAGCCCTACAGGAAGTGAAGTGTATGGGAGGAGGATTAATGAAAGGGATATTAACAATTAAAATTGTCCCAGTTCTGCTAAAAGATTCTTCTTTCCTGGTTGTTCCTCCCAAGACCATTCTTTTCCTATGGTTAGTATGGAACTCCTTATCCAGTAACAAGTTCATTGATCAAAACTAAGATTTTTAGGTAATTGGTGAGCTGAGCCCATAACCAATTCAGTAGATCCAGGTACCAAATGCAAGGCAGATAACATGCAAGTTTTGGATATTTAAAATTTTATATCCTCCCCTTAAATCCACCTGGAATTTCAATAAATTATCCAAATTGAACTTGATAGGCATACACAGGGTACAGACAGCAGAGGGAGACAAAGGGGATTAAAAGGGAATTAAATGGATTCTATTATCAAAAGCTTCCCTTCAACATCTGGTCATAGTAGGGCATCTTTTATTCCAGGCATGGTGAGGTATTGTAAAAAAATACAAGAGCTATAAAACATAATTTGTTTTCTATAAGATATTTATAATTGAATTTGGGGATAGAAGGCTTTCAATGGCTCAACAAAGGGACTAAATTATTAAAATATGAATAGTCTTAGGTAAGAGTCACTGAAAAAACTCAACAAAATTTCAGAAAGTAAAATGAAAGGTCCTTGTGAGGTATGGAAAAGTTTCTTGGATTTAGATCTGGGTCAAATTTAACAATTGTAGTATATTCTCCAGAACTACATATCCAACATGCTTTTAAAGTTGTTAATGCTTTTTAGCTATTATAAAAGAAAGAAATTTTGTAACATCCAATAGAAGGAATTTTATGATGAATTTTTGAACAGAATAATGAAATGAAAATATGCTGATGCTTCAAATATATCTTATTTAAGAAATCATTAAGCTTACTGAGGAATATGAATGAAATATTTTAATGAACATGATTACTTGGATTTCAAAGAATTTGGCTTTTTAGTTACTTTGCCATTTGTTGCCTTAGAATGTGAAAATATTGAATTTGTTGTTAATTTTAATCACTACACTTTTTGATAGTAAGTACTGCCATGAATAAGAAAGACATAATTCGTAGCTTCAAAGAGTGGATATTCTAGTTAAATATATTTGTAACAGAACATCATATAAGATGGTAGTAATAAAGGATAAAAACACTGGAAGAATTTTAAAAGGAGACAAAGAATAACCTAAGTAGACCTGAAGCAGAGATGACACTTATAAGAGCTTTAAAAAAGAAAGTAGCATTTGAATAAATAGAGCTCTGGTTCTTTACACCAATAACTTAATTTTGTGAATTAATATGTTTCTAGTATTATGTAGTACCTAGAAATAATGTTGAGAAATAAATGAGATTTTTTTTCTGGATATAAATCACTTAATTGTTGAAAGCTGCTTATATTTCAAACTTGAACTCTTCTGACCTTCAAAGTAATTGCTGGATTTGACTGAGAAATCTTGACCATACTGTAAAGTAATCATTTGTATGTTGTGAGTATAAAGTACATAAATACCTGACTGTGTTCCAAATCCAAGCATACATATTTTTCCTTCTACCATTATGTTGTAGTATCTCTATATTTTTTCCCTTTATAAATCTGTAATTGGAAGGAAGCAAGCATGTTCAAAGAGCTTTGTAAATTTTTTTTTATCAAATTTACTTCTGGTTCTGTGCACTCTGGGTAATAGAGACTATAAGAGTGATGGTATTTTTATTATTTTCCATACTAAGATAATCATATTTTCTGATTAAAGTGGATTTTGTTTGTCATTGTAAAAATTTTGTAAAATAGATTTTTTTTGTATCTTATAACAAGACCTAAATGGTTATGGAAATTTGTATAAGATTTGAGAAAGTGAATTTTGTTTTAGTCAACATTACCTATGCAGTAAATTTTGTTTGTACTGGCCCTTAATGAATATGGAAAGTTGTAAAAGTCTTATAAAAGTAAATTCTGCCTAACATAATCAATTCTGACCAAAAATTGATAAGCCTGTTAATAACATTCTAAAAAAAGTCTGTGTCAAATTGTATATTCATCCAAAACTAAAGTTTAGTTTTCTCTGTGTTAAAATAATATGGATCATTAGTCTGCTTTTATTAATAAAGTTTTGCCTAATTATCTGTCTAGAAAACAAAGATTTTATATCAGAATAGTATCATTATTAATGTTTGCATCCACATTACTATCATTTATTTCAGAAAATGTTTTCTCACTTAAAAAAACCCTATTTCAAAGGGTTTGTTCTTTCACCTTGTGAAACTGAAATGCTAAAATAATTTAACATATTGTGTAGGAGGTATTTGGGAAATGTTACAATAATTAAAAGGGATTTTCTCTCCTTTTGTTAGCTAAATTTATATGGGTAAAATGTTATTCATATATTTCAAAATTATATTAAAATTCCTAAAGACTTGACAATGTTTTCACCATACATGTTATATCCTGATACAGATCTGTGTATTAGACAACAATACATTATTGCTAGTCATGGTTTTAGGTATTCTTAGAAAAAGGTGACAGATCATAGAAACAACCAAATTTACTTTTCAATCACAATGTTTTTCTCTAATGCTTCTCTAAATGTATATGTGGTCAGCTACAGGTCAGAGATTCATCTGCAACAAAGAGAAAATTTAAAAGAGGGGCATGATAAAGGTATAGACTACGTATTATTGTTAATTAACTTATCTCTGGTAACTGTGTAAAGGTGAAAGAGAACAAAACCTCTGCTACACTTTGTTAATATAACTGCAAATATTTTTATTTCTGAAATTAGCTTAATTTTGAAATGCTTATAAGAAACTTGGGGATTAGATTGTAAGCTGTTCCAGTGGTCACATTTACTGTTGAACTTTAACTGTTATTTCTAAATTCTAAAAAGCTTTGCTCTTTGTATAACCTGATAGTTCCCTGGAACTTTAAGCATCAATGTGACACCTGAGACTCAGAGTTAATTTTCCAGCTCTCAAAGTTAGCATTACTACCTACAGCAACCGTCAAAAAATAGAAAAAGAAATCAAACTCTGACAGGAGATGTGACAAATTTATCTGATTACAATGAAGGGAAATCAGAATATAAGATAATAGATAATATTGTCTGGTTTTACCCTGCTTATTATTATTATTATTAAATTTTTGCATTGGCAGGCACCAGGAATTGAACACAGGTTTCTGACATGGCAGGTTAGAACTTTGCCTGCTGAGCCAGTATGGCCTACCCTATTGTCATTAAAAAAAGTTATCTTTAACTTTTGTGTGAGAAAAAAAGAAGAGATTTTTTTTCACGATTAAAATTTTCTGTGGCACACTACCTAATTTAACCTGTCTAGTAAATGCATTTAAACAACCTAATTCTTCTTTATCTGACATGGAACTTAGAATAAGGAATAAAATCTTGATTTCAAAGTATATTGGGCCAAAAATGTAAAAGTAGGGTGGGCCATGATGTCTCAGTGGCAGAGTTCTCACCTGCCATGCCAGAGACACAGTTTTGATTCTTGGTGCCTGCCCATGTGAAAAAAAGTAAAAGTATTTGCAAAGTCCCTTGAGGAACTGAAAAAAATTTGCAGCTACTGAACTTCTCCAAGTGGAGATCCCTGCAATAGTCTTAAGCAATAAAATTCCCCAATTTAATAAGCCAAGCTCTCTATCTTTGAGGTGTGTCCCTATGAGATATGTCCCCTATTTGTTTATGTAGTGGCAAAGCTGAACCTACTTAAAATTAAAGCCTAAGAGTCCTCCCCAGAGATCCTCTTTTGTTGCTGAAGATGTCACCTCTCTATAAGTCAAATTCTGACCTCCTTGAAGTGGAACATGACTTACAGGAATGGAAGTCTCCCAGGAAATATGGACATGACACTCAGGGAAAGCCCTGGCCCTGACAATGTTGGACATGTCTCCTATTGATGAGCTTGACCTTGGCATTATGGACTTTATTAACCAAAGGGGGAAAAGGAATAGTTTCAATGACTAACAGATTTCAAAGTGAGTCAAAAGGTGTCTCTTGATGTTGCTCTTATGCAAGTTTCAGCAATATATTGCAAACTGCAGCAGTATGACATGTCCCAAATACCATTATTCCTGCAAACACTGAAGGATACCTTGGGCTGTAATAAAAGTTTCATTTATTATGTTATTTTCAGAGACTTAAAGCCTCCAAATTTTTCCAATGCCAGATGAACTCTGAAAACAAGAAGTGCTGGTCTCTCCAAGAACATCCAGTTTCATTCCTCTGCACCACCATAATGATGCCAAAGTTTTAGCAGGAAAAAGTATGAGTCATTGCTCAGATATCTCTACAGATTAAGAGAGATTATCAAATGAGAGGAAGGTGTTGTAACCAAGAAAATATGATTTAAGAGATGATTATGATTGCTGAATTATCATATAGATATTCCCCTATGATTTCTGGTGTATAGGAGTAGGCAGATGGAAATGTATGAAATCTTCACACTGTAATCCAACTGCATTGATCTCTGATAATGACTGCATGTGCTTTATCTTGTGCCCTTGCAATTATAAATACCCTATGTCTGACTCTCACCTGTACGTATTTTACATGATTTTTCGATTTTGGAGTCTTGTGATCACTAAGGCAGCCCCTAATGCTTATTAAAGAAAAGTCTTGGGTCAGCCCAGAACTAACCCATCTCAAATATAAAGTTATCTTTATAACTGAGGCTGGATTTAACCAAAATGGGTGCACCTGACATGTGCAGTAGCTTAAAGTTTAACCTATAAAACACCTATAACTCATTTACTGATGGGCATATACAATCATGCTAATCATCATATCAAGTCTGTCATTTTCTTAGATTCATACTGTGACTAAGCATGTAACCAATCTGCACATACTTAATAATTAAATCACCTCTAATTATATCATCTGAGAACATTATGCTCAGTAGCCTAAAATGTACCATCTTTTAATGTTATAAACTTACCAGAATTACTGCAGTTTGGGGAAATATATTTTGGTCTGATAGAGCATCTGATTCTCTGCTTCATACCTGGCTATATACTTTGTCTATTTGAAACCCTGGTGTCTCAGGAATTGGTAATTGCATGCATTGAACAAAAATATCTGCAACCTTTGCCTGGTAATCATTTGGTGACTCCAGAAGACATGGTCCCTGAGTTTCTGGAGCTCCAGCAGAATAGTT